>JADRCH010000135.1:3091089-3182700 GCA_019843965.1 Rhynchomys soricoides
GAGGAAGAGGAAAAAGAGGAGGAGGGGAAGAGAAGCAGGAGAGGAAGGAGGAAGAGGAGAAGGAAAAAGAAGAAAAAGAGGAGGAAGAGGAGAAGGAAAAGGGGAGGGGAAAGAGGAGGAAGAAGAGGAGAAGGAGAGAAGGGGGAAAGGATGAAGAGGAAGAGGGGAAGAGAAGGAGAAAGAGGAGGAGGAGAGGAACAAGGGGAAGAGGAGGAATCAAAGTTCTAAATAGAGCGAGGAACAAATAACATTATAAACTTACAAGACTTCCCATGCCATTGCTCCAGGCCAGAAGCATGCCAATAACAAACCAAACCAAGCCAGCACTGGAAACTTACCAACTCCATTAAGAGTATGAGCACAAGAGTTTACCATAAAGTTCAGGAAAGCCAGATCTGGAGGCATACGCATGGCTTTAAGTAGAGTTTGTCCTGAGCATGCAAACACCCAGCTAAGACTCCGAGACTGAAACATACACTTACAAGCTGCCTCTGCTAGAAAGCACTGACCTCTCAGTTGAGCCCACATGATGCTGAATGCAGCCTGGAATCTGGTACCTCCCCTTATCTGCGTCTATCTTCCTTTACTTTGGGTCACCTGCCTACGTCTGCAGATTGACCTGCATTGTATCAGAATTTCTGCCAAACTGAAACCTTTCTCCCAGAAGGAAAGGGAAGGGATTGAAACTCTGGGCTGATCTCAGGCTCTGGACTGATCCCAGGGCTATGGATCAGTAAAGAGCTGCTGGGGAGGAGGATCTGACCAGCTGAGTTGCTGAGAGGAGATCTTGGACCCCTTGAGCTGTCTACACAGTCACAGAGAACTCAGAGTTTGGGGTGCCGCTCTCATAAGTGACATTCTGCCCTGGATGGCTTTTGATGCGATGGCATTGAATCCTCCCTATCCCTCTTGTAAGTAACCCCAGTAGCTGGATGGCTCACCAAAGTGGGCTTTGATAGAATCAATATCTTGACCCGCCACACCCCTTAAGGTTGTGTGTGTGTGTGTATGTGTGTGTGTGGTGAGCACCTTGGAAAAACATCACTCAAGTCAGCAGGCTAATCACTCAAGAAGCTATCTGTCTGTCTAACTTACCTCTGACCATAGGATGCTGAGAGGAACACACTGGACTAAAGCTCAGTGCTGGAGCTGGAGACATGGCTTGGGAGTTATACACACTACTCTTGCAGAAGATCTGGATTTGGTTTCCAGTACCCACACTGGGTGGCTCACAGCAACCTGGAACTCTTGGATCCAATTGGAACCTGAATCGAGTACCCTCTTCTGGTCTCCACATGTAGTACCTGCATGCATGTGGTACACATAAACACGTGACCGCACACACATACACATAGAAATAAACGAACGAGTTCTTTAAATCTGTGTGTCATTGGTTGGGGTAACAGTTTCCTACATTGCTCTAGGTAGCTTTCAATTGCTGTGATAAGACAGTGGCCCAAAACAATTTGGGAAGTAAAGACTCACACACCCTGGTTGCATCTGTCACTGAGAGAGTTCTTAGAAAGAACTCAAGCAGGGCAGGACCCAGAGGAAGGATCTAAGAAGAGACCATGTTACTAGCTTGTTCCTCATGGCTCACTCAGCTTGCTTGCTTATATAACCCTGAAGCACCTGCCTAGGAGTGGCATCACCCACACCAATCAACAATCAAGAAGGTGCCCCACAGACTTGCCTACAAGCCAATCTGATGGAGCTGATTTCTTAATTGAGCCACCCCCTTCCCAAATGACCCAAGTTCATGTCAGGTTGACAGAATAACTAACCAGCACAGATCTCGAAGCATATGAAAGGAAAACAATGAATACATGTTACCAAAATCAAGACCACATCTGGGAAGTGAAATGGTCACCCATGAAAGAAGTAAAATATTTGCAAGTGAGATTTGAGAAAGGTTTTACAACCTAGTAGCATCAGGAATAATCAGTACAATTGGCACAGAAATGGGCACAGAAGTTGAGTGGGCATTTTTCTAGAGATTTTGATAGGAACTTGGGAAGATGCCCAGCATCTGTGGTCACTACAGGACTGCAGTCTCACACCACGGCTGTGGTCACTACAGGATTGCAGTCCCACACCACAGTTGTGGTCACTACAGGACTGCAGCCCCACACCATGGC
This sequence comes from Rhynchomys soricoides, assembly GCA_019843965.1. Taxonomy (NCBI): domain Eukaryota; kingdom Metazoa; phylum Chordata; class Mammalia; order Rodentia; family Muridae; genus Rhynchomys; species Rhynchomys soricoides. The sequence continues at coordinate 3,093,228 of JADRCH010000135.1, forward strand.
TGTGTTGCCTCAACTCCATCTCCTCTCACTTTTGCTCTTGCTCTGTGAACTTGGAATACTTCAGCGTTGTGGCTCAAGACATGGCTCGGGGGTTGAGAGCCTTTGCTGCTCTCATTGCAGAAGGAGTTCAGTCTCCAGCATCCACACTGCATGACTCAAACCGTAGGAACTTCAGCTTCAAGGGCTCTCACTCCCCCTCCTGGTCTCCACAGGTACCTGTACAGACATGAACACTAGCGTGCAGGGGGCATGTGTGTACACACATGTGTGTGCACAGACACACAGACATTCATACACATACAGAGAGACACACACAGACACATACACAGAGAAATTCACACACATATATACCACACACATATACACACACACACCACATACATATATACACATAGACATTCATACTCACAGAGAGAGACACACACACTACACACACATACACACACAGACATGCATACTCACACAGACACAGACACAAATACATACACAGAGACACATACACACAGAGAGAGACACTCATACACATACACATATACCACACACACATACACGCACCACACACTACATGCACACACGCACACATGCTGCCACCACCACCACCACGACAATTTCTACTTCAAGCAGTCGGTTATCTCTGGGACAATTACAACAGGAAGAGATGATGTTCACACTCCGGTTTCTATTACATCACCAGTCCGATCTCAGCTCCTGCCTGGCTCTCTCTCCTTCCTTAGTGAAATAACTCTCGGAGCTCTCAGAGAACAGGTGTGCCGCTAATGAATTCTTTCCAGTGTTTTCCTGAAGATGCCTCGATGCTTCTGTGCTTTTACCAGCACATATTTCCGCATCGACATGTTTTCCTCTCAGATCTTCCAAAGTCCCACTTCATCGCCGTCTGTTGTGGGAAAAAAAAAATCCCACAAGACATTTACTTGATTTTTCCTGTGTGTGTGTAATATGTTCTCATTTTCTTTGGCTGTCTTCAAGAATTGTTTCTTTGTGTGTTTTATTTTCAGTAATTTGAATATGGCCCACCCAGGTGTGTGTGTGTGTGTGTGTGTGTGTGTGTGAGAGAGAGAGAGAGAGAGAGAGCGAGCACGTGAGCGTGAGTACAGAGACTTATCTGTGTTTTATTTATAGTGCTTACTTTTCTGTGCCCGCATTTTTAAAAGATTTTATTTTATTTTTAATTATGTGTATACGGGTGTGGGGGTATGTGCACATGAGTGCAGTTGCCTACAGCAGCCAGAAGAGGGCGATGGACTCCATGAAGCTGGAGGTACAGGTGGTGTGAGCCTCCTGATGCGGGGTGCTGAGAAAGTAGTGCAGGTGTCCCCTGCTGCTGACTGCCAGCCGTCTCTCCAGCCCCCCGGAAGGGTTTCATCTCATTTGGGAAAATATCAGCCATTATCTCTTCAAATATGCCTTTTCTCCTCTCTCCTCTGAGATTCGGGATGCTCAGTACCGCCCTGCAGCTGCTGGGTATTTTTATTATTTGAGCAATTGTGTCTGTTACGTGGCATTGTTTCTATTGATCTACCTTTAAATAATCAGATAATTTCCTTATCTGGGTCAGTTTTATTGATGAGCCCATTGAAGACATTCTTCATCTCTGCTGCTGTGTTTACTCCTGTAATTTTCATTCTGTGTCCTCTTGTAACTGGTATTGATCTGCTGAACTGTGCAGGTCCTTAGGCATGCTGTGGCCTTGTGTGGAACCACTTAATTATTGGTATATAACTCTGTGTGGTAGTTTTCGTAGCTCATTTCTGCCATGCACTGTTGATTGACTGGCCTCTTGATAGGTTGTTTCCCTGTGGTATGTGTGTGTGTCTGTGTGCATGTGTGTGTGTGTGTGTGTGTGTGTTATGTATGCATGTGTGGTTGTAGGTTACATGTACTATGTATATGTGGATTGCATACGTAGTATGTCTATATGTGTATGAATGTGTTTGTGTGTATATATATGTATGTATGTGGGGTGTGTGTGTGTGTGTGTGTATCTTTCAAGTTTTCTCTGAAATTCAGACATCATTTGCACCTAGAAGCTGGAATATCTGTATTTGTGCCTGGAATTGAGCTCATGACTTTTAATGCTGGCTCTTCCAGGGGGAGCTGGCACAAGTTAGTCAGTGATGAGCTGGGCTTGGGATCATGGCTATGGTTTCTGCTAATGCACTGCAGATACTTTTCAACAGTGTTGTGTGTCAGTCAGGATGGTCTTGGGCTGTGCAGGCTTCCCCTCCTCCACACTCCTGGTCTACCCTCATCCCCATTTCCTGTGTGTCCTGCCTTCCTGTAGACATGTTTCTTCCCAGTGGTGGATTGCTATGACATGCCCTTCACATTTGCTTGGCTTTCCAAGTGAGGCTCTCTGTTGTCCTAATTTATCTTTAAATTGATGAGAGGACCCATGTTACTGGGCCACAGTAACAGATGACTTAATGATGCTGAGCCCCTCCCAGTGGCAGCCACACTGGCTTTGGGCATAGTGAGATGGAATCCTTCCTCATAAATGTAGATCTTGTCTTCTTTTTCCAGCTGAGATGAGCCTTCTCCAAAGACAAGACAGGAGCTCTGCTCTTCTGCCCTAAGTTAGCCATGTCTCCTGTCCATGGGAGAAATGGGGCAGTAGGATCTAAGCCAGAGGCACTTCCTCCTTTCCTACAACAGGGGCTGCCCCATCTTCTAAATCTGCCATCCAGGGGATGCATGTCCTTGCTTCTTGGTCATGCCACACACTGGCTCTTCCCTGTGGTCCTCAGGAGGTCTGTAGAGATGAGACTGTGCTTGCTTCTTGCAAATGCCCCTGTGTACAGGTTTCTGGACTTCTCACATCCAACCTTCAGAAGAAACTCAACTTCAGACACCTCCACAGCAGCTGTTCCTCAATCACGGGTAAGCTGGGCTCAGGTGGAGTACGTTCCAGTTCCCTGGTCTTTCAGGAAATCTGTAGTTCTGTGGCTCCAGCTCTCTGGTAGAGCAGACAAGTCAGGACCCTGTGGTGGGGTTGTCTAATTCTCTCATGTTTTAAGGAAGGGACATCTTTCCTTCTAGGCTCCTCCACTTTCAGGAGCTGTAATCTATTCACATCTTGATAAGCTTCTGGTGTCCTTCTGGGACAGGACCTGATAGGAAGGAAATGAAGAAACAAACCAAGAATACTGGTGTCGATTTGATGACATAAGGTGATCCAATAACAGAAAGTAGATGCTGTATTATAAAAAATTACATATGAGCTATGGAACACTGTTAAAGTTAAAATATGAAAAGGTAAAATGAAAGTCAGTTTTTTAAAAGTCAGTTTGGATGTTGTCTTAGTTAGGGTTTTACTGCTGTGAAATGGACACCATGACCAAAGCGACTCTTATAAGGACAACATTTAATTGGGGCTGCCTTACAGGTTCAGAGGTTCAGTCCATTATCATCAAGGTGGGAGCATGGCAGCATCTAGGCAGACATAGAGCAGGAGGAGCCAAGAGTTTCACCTCTTGGTCCAAAAGCAAACAGGAGAAATCTGGCTTCCACGCCGCTAGGATGAGGGTCTTAAAGCCTGTGCCCCAGTGACACACCTACGCCAACAAGGCCACAGCCACTCCAACAAGGCCATTCCTCCCAATAGTGCCACTCCCTGGGCTGAGCATACACAGACCATCACGGATCATTAGCTGTTAGGTAAGAAGTGTGTAAAGCCATGTGTTTCTCCAGTGCACTTCTCTTCTGATGGAGAAAGGGCGAGCAAGTGAGCGAGCCCTGCTGCTCTGTAAAGCAGGTCAGCGAGGTCTCTGGCCAGAGAGAGGAGCTGCTGCTGGGATGACAGATGAGGCTGGTACTTGACACCACTCTCCTCTCCAGGTCTCTGGCCTTTGAAACTCAAGGTCAAATCAAACCGAATGACCTTTAAATACTTAAGGTTGCGGTTTGATTCTCATGGGTGTCAACGAAGCTTGGAGCCAGCAAGTCTTGAATGTCTACCGGATGCAGATGAACATCTCTCAAACCCTGGCGACTGTTGGCTCACATGAGAATCTCGGTGATGTACAGAGAAGCTCTCCTTGCACGTACATGTTTACCTGCTTATCGCTGCTCAGATAATTAGTGGCATACCTTGGGAATCCCAGTAGGGAGAAGCAGAGGCAGGGAGAGCCTTGGAGCTCACTAGCCCCAGGCTTTCCCGTGAGCCTCAGGGTCCACTGACAGACCCTGCCTCAAAAAGCAAGGTGGATGATCTCTAAGGAGTGACACTCAAGGTTGATCACTGTCACCCCTCCCCCATACACATGTGCATGTGCACCTGTGCATGTGCACACAAAGATAAACTAAAACAAAACCCATGGATTATGAAAGTATTCGTGTCCATGGGATTCCTTAATTAAAACCCACTGCAAAAAGTTTTAAAAACTCAGAGAGGAGGCCAGGATTAGGAAGGAACATGCCAGGGTCTGCAACTGCCAGCCAGGCTCCTGTCAGACGAATGAGGTGTGAACAGAGGTGGGTCTTAAACTACCAGGGAAGAAGAAGAATCCCTGTGAGTATTGACTGTGTCCACTGAGGACAAGCCAAAAACGCCATAGTATGGTCATCCTGTGCACCAAGGGGAAGAAGATGGCCTTTTACAAGTGCACTAAGAAAGAAAGGAACAGCAGAAGTCTATCCTAAGCCTGTTAAGATGAGAAGAGAGAGTCAGATTAATGTCTTGCTGGGACCCAAAGATGGTGAAATGGGTTTCTGTGTCTGCCGGTTGGAAGGGTAAGAGGCTAGAACAGTTGATAAACTCTTTTATCTGAGAGATTTGAACTGGAAGGAAAGTTGAAAACAAGAGCACTGTGTGTTGCAGGGGGGAGGGGGATGAAAGAGGACAAGCCTTATGGGGTCAGGGTTCAACCCTAAGACTCGCTGCCCCAGCAAGCACAGGCATCTGCCTCCCCCTTGGTAGCTCAGATCAAACCTCATCTCCAGGGTCCGATCGACCAGGCTGCTGTCACAAATTCCCCACTTTAAGAAGTGTTGGGTGTTGCTATTGACTCTGTTGCCTGTGATTACACAGTAATCGGATTATAACCTCCAAATCAGCACTTTTCACACATTAAGTTTGGCCCGTTGGCATTAGCAAGCCACGTGACCAAGTTAGCACATCTCAGCCAGCATTTGAAAATAATCAAAGAGTACAAGAAACACTTCCAAAGCTTATCTGATAAGTGTCTATGGGATAGTGAGATGGCCCCATAAAGTGTCTGATGGTTGATTATGAAGACCTGAGTTCAGATCCTCCACACCCATGTCAAAGTTAGGTGAGGTGGGTGGTAACTATAGCCCCAGTGCTGGGGTGGGGGAGATAGAATGCCCCCTGGGGCTCAATGACTAGCTTGTCTAGTCAAATCATCGGGCTCCAGGTTCAGAGAGACCCTGTCTCAAAGGATAAGGTAAAGAGCTATCGAGCAGGACACCTGACATCAACCTCTGGCCTCCACTTGCCCACACACATAGGCACATGCATGTGTACACACACACACATACATACGTAAACACACGGTGTTGTGTCCTGTGACGGTTGTGTTTACGGGCATGAGCGTCTGCATACCCAGAATCATAACATAAAACACACTTATTTACACATGCAGATCCCCTTCTAATTCCTTGTGAGCGTTTTCACAATTATGTTCTGAAGGCGACTGCTGGGCTTGGGGAAAGCAACTGACGTAGGAGGGCTCTGATTCGGTTTGTGACTTGATGGGCATTGGAAGATGTCGGGAATAGGCTAGGTGAAGGGAGCAGGTTCCTGCAGTGTGCTCTGGATCTACAGTGCCTCTCCTTTCTCTCCCCTCCCCTTCCCTGCTTTTGCTTGCCTCTCCTCTTCCTCTCTTCCTTACCCACCCTTCCTCTCTCTCTCCACCCCTCACCCCTCCTTCCTTCCTCTTCCCCTGTCCAGCTAACATAACCAAGTAGTTGTTATCTGATCCTTCTTTCTTTCACCCAACAAACACTGAATATCCCTTCTCCACCAAGGCTGATTTGGGGAAGGATATTCTCCCTGCCCCACTTCAGAGACTGTGGAAAGGGACAGTTAGGGATGGTCCCTGGTACTCAGGAGTCACACCCCATCCTTTCTCTCCACTACATCAACACTAAAGTCCTCCTGGTCACTTGTCCCCTCTAGGGAGGTGTCCACCTATGCATATTTGCCGCTCTGGCGGTCTCTCTCACCTACCTTCAGCCATCTCTTTGTGTCACAGCAGTCCTCTGTGTGTCACAGAGTTCCTTCTGTCAACTTAGCTTGGCAGCTGCTCCCCTGTGCCTTTCCCATCCTTAGTCCCCCAGCCACCCTCCTTCTCGGACAGCCTCCTGGGCCCACAGCTGGTCCCCCAACCCACTGGCTCCCTGGCTTCAGTCACCAGTACAGAACTCCCTTCTGCAAAGTCCTTTCTTGCCCACTGTCCCCACGAGGAGTGTCCCAGGGAGTGTTTCCATCACTTGGTTGAAAGCCTGTTTCACGGTCTGGTGGGGCTCGCTGTCTAGAGACTTTTTCTCCTTCTCCAACAGTTTTCCCTTCTCAGTTGTAATCCACATTCTCGGTCTTACCACTGACACCATCATACATAATACTTAAGATTCAGGCAGAGTCTTTTCTTTTTAACTTCTCGCTTACGGTTGGGTATTTAAATTCTCCTTCATTCTCGAGCTCGTTCATTACTGAACTGTGGTAGTTAGCATCCGACACGTACCACTGAAAACAAGATCATACTGGCAGCAGCTGTGGTCCAGCTTGAAGGGTGACATCATTCCCTTGCTGGGCATAGTCCAAGGAAGAGCGACCGTGGTGGCTCTGTCCTGTAATTTCCGCACTTTGGAGTCTGAAGCAGGGGTATTGCTGAACGCTCAAGGCAAGCCTGATCTACATAATGAAGTCCAGTCTGGCCAGGGCTACATAATGAAACCCTTAAAAGAGAAGAAAAAAAAGAGAAAAGGGAACAAACTGATCTTTGTGAGCTGCCCCTCATTCATTTTCCTTGTGATTTTATTACTCCAGGAGTTTAAACAGTCTGGGGCAGAATGCAGTAGCAGAGCCTGTGCCCAGCACTACTCAAAGGGAGCCAGGTCCCACCTCCAGTACTATGAAGGAATGGAGGGAAAACCTGGGAGGAGGGAAGGGGAGAATGAGGAGGAGCAGAAATGGAACTGATAGAGCAGCCAAAGTCACTGGGAGCATTTTCTCTGGGCTGCCATCGCCCGCCTGTCCTGCCCGCCCCTTTCACCAGCTTTCCTGAGGTCCTGCCTGGTCCCAGGTACAAGGGATGGACATGCAGGTTGTATTCTGACCAGATAGGAAATGAGCTCATGCATCGGCAGATCTTAATGGCTTAGCACTGAAACTTCACCAGGACAGAAAGGGTCTGTGGCTGTGGTGGGAACACCAGCTCTGAGCTTGGTAATGTGGACATAATACCTGGAAAAATCTGAGAATCAGATGTGCACACTGTGTGTCGGAGGGACGTGTACAAATGCCTCAGTCAGAAATGTGTGTGGATGGGGTGTGTGCAAATACCTCAGACAGGAAAAGGAGAAAGACTATTCACAGCAAAGCAAATACATACAAAGGAGCAGAGGCCTGAAGCGAGCTCAGCCCAGGGAAGAGGCCTGCATGGGTGGGAGGACTTGTCTAAGTGCCGGGGACTCAGGGAAAGGCTCTGTGTGTCCTAAGGGTTCAGCTCAAGCCCTAAAGCCTGCTGGCCTCTGCAGAAGGCTTTATCTGAGTGGTGGGGTGTCTGGGTCCAGGGTTGCTCTAAGGAAGTCTTTTCTGAAGGCAAATGGAAAAGAGCATCATGGGAGCAAGACCATCGGAGACTGCAGCCATCCTGCAGACTGATGGGTTTATACACACGAACACAGCCACCCTTGAGAAGAGGGATTTTTATATCTTTAAGAAATGTAATTGTTCTTTTCAAAAGGGCATCTTTACAGTGGTGGCTTGAAGTGTTCCACTGATGGTTATTTCACTAACACTGTACATGTGACTTTCCGTATGTGGCGGCTTTTTGCTTAATTGGCTGCCGTAATTGTACAAAGACTTGGGCTTCACAGTGGCATTTCTACTCATCCATACAACTCAAACCAGGGTGTAGAAATCTTTAGTGGCTCTCGAAGGTCCACATCAGTCTCCTGAAGTGATGCTTTGTTTGTTTTTATTTGTGTAGTGAGTGTCCCACCCCTTGTGGAGTTCACAGGACAACTTTGTGGAGTTCTCTCTGTCTTCACATGGGTTCCAGGGATGGAACTCAAGTCACTAGGCTGGGGTCTTTCCACCCACTGAGCCACCTTATCATCTCCACTGAAGAGTCTCAGAGGGATCAGAGCATTCTGATGTGTGTGTGTGTGTGTGTGTGTACTTTGACTAAGAGATGTGTATACACAAAACACATCTCGTGCAGAGAACCTTCTCTAACAGGGTGTGGGCCTCTGAAGACTTCATTCACATCTAGTTAATGCTGATAGCTGTCAATTGTTTTAGGTCCACCATGATGTGCTCTTGAGATGTATGTATGCGTATGTATGTATGTATGTATGTATGTATATGTGTGTATGTATGTATGTGTATATGTATGTATATGTGTATGTATATGTATGTGTGTATGTATGTGTGTGTGTATGTATGTATGTGTGTATGTATGTATGTATGTATATGTGTGTATGTATGTATGTGTGTATGTATGTATATGTGTATGTATATGTATATGTGTGTATGTATGTGTATGTGTATATATGTATGTGTGTATATGTGTGTATGTATATATGTGTATATGTATGTATATGTGTATGTATATGTATGTGTGTATGTATGTGTGTGTGTATATGTATGTGTGTATATATGTGTATGTATATATGTTTGTTTGTATGTATGTATGTGTTTATGTGTGTATGTATTGTGTATGTATGTTTTCTCTTCGTTTCCTGGATCACCAGTGATGTTGAGCATTCTGTTCTGTTTATAAGTCACCTTTATGGGCTCTTTTCCCAGGTGGATGCCTCTGCCCACAGATGTTCTATCCAGAGGAAGCAGCACACACCTAAGCCAAAACTCTGTATAATGTTGGAACCATAGGAATCCTGCTGAAATGAGTTGTTCCTGACACAGATCAAGTTGCTTGAGTCAGGAACAATCTGTGCCAAGATGGCTCTGGCTTTCCAGCAATGGTACCCGCTACCAACACCTGGTACTGTCCGAGTTGTGGCTGTACATCCCTCCAAAGCCTTTGGTGCACAATGGGGACCTCACTTTTATTCTGTAGAACATTATTATTATAATTATTATTACTTATTATTATTCTCTCTCTTTTTGTGTGTGATGTGTGTATATGTGTAGTGGCATGTGTGTGTGTATGTGTGTGTGTGTGTGTGTGTGTAAACATGCAAATGGAGCCTACACTGGGCAGAAAAAGGCATCGGATTCACTGGAACTGGAGCTGAAGGCAGTGGTGAGACATCTGGCATGAGTTCTGGGAACTGATATCAGGTTTTATGCAGGAGCAGTACATGTGCTTAGCCACTGGGCCATTTCTCTAGCCCTGGGATTTCACTTTTAATAGGTAACTTTGGGAGCAGCTGTCTGGCTTTCTGCTTGCAGCATAAATAACTTAACTAATAAGCCAGCACCTCAGTGTCTTCCTTGAACTTCAAACAAAAACCCTTTACCAAGCATGAGTTAAGAAGCGTGGAAAGGACTTACCAAAACAGATTAATTCATGACCTGGAAAGAGCAAACTCGTGAGGTTTATCTATTACTGCTTCCTTCCCTCCAAGAATTTAGATCAAGCTACATTGATGTGTTAGCTTGGGCTGTGTTGAATAATTTGTCTGTGTATTCTTGTTTACTCAGTTCTTCCTTCCTTCCTTCCTTCTTTTTCTTCTTCATCTTCATCTCTGTCTCCTCCTCCTCCTCCTCTCCCTCCTCCTCCTCCTCTCCCTCCTCCTCCTCCTCTTCCTCCTCCCCTTCCTCTTCTTCTTCCTCTTCTTCCTCCTCCTTTTTCTTCTTTGTGCTTTTATATTGGGTTAAAAATTAATATTCTTTTACTTATAAACTAGAAGCATCCTGTCTCTGCAGCCTACCTTACCAATCTCAAGGTTGTAGTTGCCAAATACTCGAGACCCAGGAAAACCAAGCAAGCTAGGTAGGCTTCTAAACTTCAGCGTCTGAAACCTAATATTAGCTACGAAACAGGAGGTCAGAACCCTTGCAATGCTTCCAAACAGAAAGAACCTGCCTTTGCCTCCAACTGCCAGACAGAACATTAATATGCTTGGCTTCTGCCCAGGACTCTCAGGGCAAGCATATTATGGGTTAGATTTCTTGAGCATTATTAGGTGCTAGGGAGGTAGGAGGCTGGAACTTGGGAGATTATTTTTTACAATAAAAAAAATCTGGAAGCTTTTTGAAGAAGATGAAATTTGGAGAAATGTACTGTGTTCTTAGAAAAATATATGTAATTTAAATTCCAGTACAGAAAAAGCTCTCAGAGGAAGGTCATCATGCATTGAGCTCCTTGAAATAAATGTTCAGTTATTAAGCAAGACAGAAGGTCAGCCCGACCCCGAGTCCCAGATCATTTATTTGGTCCTGGCCCAGAGAGGGTGTTACTAAAGCAACCTGCCTCTGAAACAGCAGAAAGGACCTGAGGATCAAACACTGAGAGCTTCGAGGAAGCTGAGTCCACAGCCAGCACTGAGGGGCCACGGTGTGGATGGGGACCAGTGTGATGTCAGAGTCCCCAGTGTGGAGCTCTCTGAAGACGCTGCATCTCTATTAGGCTGTGTGACCTTGACTGTCTGAGATGTGATTGTGGAAGGATTGACTCTTCTGTGTCCAGAGACAAAATTAGCTCGGGCCATCTTCAGGCCTTTAATGGCTTTCCGATTACCTTGACCTTCGTAGCTGACCTAACTTCTCAGAATGCCCTGCTAAGCTTCGCCGACCTCTAACCATCACCAATCCTAAAGCTAAGAATAGCGTAAGAACATTTGAGATCTGCAGAAGAGACAGCTCTGCTTTGAGGTGGGCCACCTACCTGTCCCAGTGATGTCATCGAGATTTATAATTTTCCTCTGTTCTGTGAGCACAAAACCTCAGGTGCTCTTCCACAACGAGCCATGTCATTAAAGACACTCGAATCTGTGTTCCTGAGCAGAAGTTACTTCTTTTTGAACCAGAATTAACTATAAACTACAAATTCATTTCCGCAAAGCTCAGAGAAAATTTTGATTGATTTGGGATACATTGATCTGAAGAAAGTTGTGTGCTTGGAGGTTTGGAAAATGGCTGCAATTGTTTTGTCTTCTTGTCCACAATCCTGTCACTCTTGAGTCTGTGGACTGGTGTACAGAGGCGGAGTCTCTCTTCCACCCTGGAGACTCAGCTGGCCTCTGGACTTGCTTTGACAAACAAACTGAGGCTGGTGGGAAGACAGGCCAGTCCCTAGGCTAATGGCCAGAGGCTTGTCCCCTCTCAAGACCTCCCTGTCTCCACCAGGACTGACTTGGCTCTTCTGTCTGATGTTGGAGCCCATCAGATTGGGATGTTGTCTGGCTCCCTCCTGACTTACAGCTGGCCCCAAGAGCATGTGCCCAGCCTCCACTTAACTTGGATGCAGGCTCTCTAGGGACCCTGGCAGCAGGGCAGAGGCGTCTTGCTGATGCCTGGAACCTTGAGCAGGATTCAAGGATTGCCACTTAAAGATAGATTCTTACAGCGATAAAAAGAAAAAAAAGGATTAAAATGATAGTTCACTTGTAAGAAAAAGTACCACTTAATTCATTAGCAAATAAAAGGAGACCAAGCAGAACAGTAGGACCATTCCTCACCCAAGCAGCATAGTAGGGCCATTCCTCACCTGGAAGGTATGTAAAAATAAATGTGGCCACTCATCCGCAGGGCCTATACCTCATGGTGAAACACCATGACCTTTTTGGCAAGCAATCTGGTAATCAAGCTCAAAAATTATAGTGACAGTGGTTGCCTTCCTTGAATGTTATTCTTGGTGTGTTGGGGTGTGTGTGTGTGTGTGTGTGTGTGTGTGTGTCCACCCTGAGATGGGACTTCTTGTTGACTCTGGAGCTCACCAATTCCTCTAGGCTGGCTGGCTACTGAGCCCCAGGGGTCCTTCTGTCTCCAGCTCTCCAGAACTGAGATTACAAGTCCATACCATTATTTTGGCTTGTTATAAGTATGTTGGTGATTATAACCTAGCTCTCTATGCTTGCCTGGCAGACACTTCTCTAACTGAGCCATCTCCTCAGCACCTTTGGATTTTATTCATAAGATTTATTCAAATATGAGATGGTTTATTAACTTCACTTATAGTACTGACAGGCAATTGATTTGAATGTTTCTTAATTGATGTTTTGTTTTGTTTTTTCAAAAAACCTATTGAGATGCCAGACATGGTATATACCTTTAATCCCAGCATTCAAGAGGCAGGTGGTTCTCTGTGAGTTCAAGGCTCACTTGTTCTACATAGTGAGTTCTAGGCCAACAGAGGGTACATAGTGAGATCCTGTCTTAAGAAAATATATTTATGTATGCCTGTACAACAGGACACTGATTGGTCAAGCAAAATATGGTATTTATATATTTTGTATGGAAATTTTTCTCTATTCATACTTTTCTTAAATAAAAAACACAGCGTGTTGGATCTCCATGTAGAGACATGTGATGGGATTATAGGCTATTCTCAGCTTCCATGGATGTATCTGAACCATTGAGTTTGAATCTGAAAAGTTACTGGTTTTTTTTTCTTATGTTATTTATTTCATCATCCATTCATTTATTCATTTATTTATGTGGATATGTGTGTGCCTACCTGAGTTTATACATATCACATGCATGCAGATGCCCACAGAGGCCTGAGGGTAATGTGAACAGTTGGGAGCCTCTTGGTGTGGGTGCTGGGAAGGAGCCTAGGTGCTCTGCGGGAGCAGTCCGTTCTTGTAACTGCTGGGCCACCTCTCCAGCTCTTATCCTGCTTTCCAGGGGAGTCTTAATGTCTTTTACTAGGTACATTGTTAAACTAAATTGACCCATTTGATCTCAAATGCAGTTGACAAAAGTTCTTTCTGAGTACACAGTTGTATTCTAACTTTAAGTCAATACAAGCTTTGGGAATTGCCGTTTGTTCTGCCCTTTGTTCTTCATGACGTCCGAAGGAAGTGTTCCCCATGTCAGGAGTGGCCTGGACATAGAAATAAGAAACATGCTTTTATTCTCTCACATAGATATGTGGCCGAACAGAGTTAAAGCATGTTCATCACGTGGAAGATTGGTTTTCTCCTTCAGACCTTTGTAAGAGGTCACCAGGTGAAATAGGAAAGTCAAGCATCAATCAAGTGGACTGAGAGGCTTACAAATCCAAGAGAGTCATTTTTATTTCTAATTTTGTGTATGTTTGCATATGTGTGTGCGTGTTCATGTGTGCATGTGTGTATGCTTGTGCACATGCATGCACAATATATATTCACACATGCACCTGTGTGTATATATCATGTGTGTGCATGTTTATATGTATTTGTGTGTATGTATGTGTGTGTGCATGTGTATGGATATTTGTGTGTATGTATGTGTGTGTGCATGTGTATGGATATTTGTGTGTATGTGCCTGTGTGTGCATGTGGCGTGTGAATTGTGTGCATATGTGTGCACATGTGTGTGTGGGAACATGTGTACATGTGTATGTGTGCATGTGTATGTTTATGTTTGTTCGTGTGTGTGTGTGTGTGTGTGTGTGCCTGTGAGTGGTCCTGTAGGTGTGGCCAGAAGTTGACATTGGGTATCTTCCTCTGTTCTTCTCCACCTTACTTTTTGAGGTGGGATCTCTCATTGAACTTGGAGCTCATCGATCAGATGAGGCTCACTGGCCACCAAGGCCCTTGGATTCTCCTGTCTCTGCCTCTCCGCCATTGAGATCAAAGCTGACCATCATGCTGCCCTGCCTCTCACATGAGCTGGTGCTAGAGATTAAACCCAGGTATTCATACTTGGACAGTAGGCACCTTACCAATGACCAGCTTCCCAGAGCCTACACTTGTTTTAAAGTGGGCTGTGGTAGCTGGGGCTTGGGAGGTGGTTGTGGAGTGGGATCTAGGGTGTCCAAGACTGCCTTTGGCCTATGTTCCTTTCCCAGGAAATGGGGAAATGGCGTGTACATGGTGGCTGTGTGAGGCACATGGCCTGCCAGACCCTGAGTGAAGCAGGTCAGTGTGGAAACCGAGAGCTGTTTGGGATGTAGATCTTCGCCAAATGCTCAGGCACACAACTGGGTGGAAATGGAGCAGACATCTGAGTCACAATTTGATCTTCAGAAGCATGAGTGACTTAAATTTTCTAGGAAGCATGTCAAAACTTCCCATAGATGAATGCACATTTGTAACAAGGCTATGAATAAATGCTTTGATATACTGAAAAATAAACTAAAATAAAGTGGACTGTAATGGCTAGTTCTGGTCTGTGGCTGTTTTGTGAGACAAGGACTCAAAACATAACTCTGACTGACCTGAAACTCGCTATGTAGACCTTGTTGGCCTTGAACTCATAGACATCTACCTACCTCTGCCTCTAGAGTGCTCCCATGAAAGGCTTCAATCAACCATGAAGCTGCAAAATGGCTGGTTTTAATTGTTGACTTGACACGATGTACACACACCTGGGAAGAGAGTCTCAATGAGGGATTATCTAGATCAGGTTGGCCTGTGCACATCTGTAGGTTGTTACCTTGATTATGTTCACTAAGATCAGATGGTCCAGCCCAGTGTGGTCGGTACCAGTCCTGAGGCAGATCCTGAACTGTGTGAGTAGGGAGTGAATGGAACACTAATAGGCTTTCGTTCACTCTCTTGCTGTTCTTGGCTGTGTGATATGCCACCAGCTGTCTCAAGTTCCCATCTTGACTTCCCCACAGAGATGGACTGTATATAACCTGGAATTCTACACAAAATAATCTACACTTCTCTCCCTTAAAGTTGTTTCTGTTGAAGTATTTTATCACAGAAATAGAAATGAAACTAAAGCATAGGTTTAGTTTTCTTATATAACTTGAGAGCTCAACAATTAGCATTTCTCAGATGCAAAACCTAGACTCAACCCTGACCAGGACCTGATTTTCTCATTTTCCCTCCTGGTGTTGGCCCCATCTCCAGGGAACTCCCTCCTTCAAGGGCTTCCAGGTGACTTCCAGTGTCCCTCATCACTTAAACCCACTGAGATGGAAAGAGGCTTAAAATACTTCCAGATTGCCTTCCAATCACTGTTCTCCAGAAAACACAACTAATGTTAAATGAGGGAAGGGATTAAACTCACGGAATCATGATGCTCAAAAAGGAGGGGTGAGGGGCTTCCCCTGAGGAGAATCACGGGGAACTATTTCATCCGAGGAAAAGCAAAAGGATCCTGGGTGACAGGACACAAAGATGCTCACCTTTCAGAAGTCCAGAAAACGAAGATGAAATGAAGACCATCACAGATGATAAAAAGTCTAGAAGACATCCTTGGCCGCGGCACTCCCGGATGAGCGGTAAGAAACCCCAGAGACCAAAGGATTGCAAGACTAAGAACACACACCGCCTGTCCATCACAGATGCCTCGCTGGGAGGGAACATCAGTGTGACTAGCAGCTTTCCCTTCAACAATGGCTCTAAAGCAGGATCTCGTTGAAATTGCTCCTTCACCCACCCCTTTGGAATTCTTGTAGTTTAAAAAAGTATTTTTAATTGTGCATGTGTGTGCACAACACAAGCATCCAAGGAGGCCAGAGAATGGGGTCAGAGTTACCGGACATGGAGATGCGGGTGGTTGTGAACCACCTTGAATGGGTGCTGGGAATCAAGCCCCCTTCTCCGAAAAAGCAGCCAGTGCTCTTAGCTGCTGAGCCATCTCTCCAGCCCCAGGATTCCTGAGTTTTAACCACGTCACTCAGCTCCACTGGGCTTTGGGACTTGGACTTGGGGTCTGAGACTTTGAAATAGTTTTCCTGGGATGGAAATAAAGGCAATAACTTGATTAGCATTTGGAAGGCTTTCCCGCTGGGTTTTCTGCCTGTCTTTGTTTTCCCTTCCCTCTTCTTCTTGAATCTGTATAATGGGAGCCATCTTGGTAATTATTCCCAAGGGCTGAAACTTTAATCTCCATCCTGTAATCGAAATTTTCTCTGTAGCAAAGTGGTTTTCTGAATCCTGGGCAAATGTTGGTCATTCCCTCAGGGAAGGGGCAGGGTGTGTATGTGTGTGTTGTGCGTGTTATGTGTGTATATGTGGTGTGTACATGTGAGTGTGTGTGTGTGTGTGTGTGTGGTATGTGTGGTGTGTACATGCAAGTGTGTGTATGTGCGTGTGTGTGTGCGTGTGTGTGTGCGTGTGGTGTTCGTGTGTGATGTGTGTACGTGTATGTGTGTGTGGTATGTGTATGTGTGGTGTGTGTGTGTGTGTGTGCGTGTGTGCATGTGTATGTATATGTATGTGTGTGTGTCCTACAGTTGTCTCCTCGGTTTTGTTGACACTTGCTGTGACCTTTTTAAGGACGCTCCATTTGTTTCTGTGACTATGTACTCATGTGTTATGTGAACATTTATTGAGTGCAATTGTGTGTTCTAAAGGAAGCACCCAGGCACAAAGTGGGGTGGACCAAGGGGGAGAAGGTTGATTTGATGATCACAGCACAAAGGGAGAATGTTCCCACGGACAACCCGGCAGAGGAGCTGCTTGGTGGAATGGGAGCCATTCGCCTTGGGACAGTGAGGAAACACAGACTTGCATTTTGAGAAGGTCATCACTGCCTCCTATGCTGTCGTTAGGGATGCAAGATGACTGGGACATACTAGACCCATGTACAAGAGCCAGGGAGAGAGCTGAGAGCAGCATGTTCAGACAGAGGGCTGGAAGAAGCAGGTTCAGAGGGTGCAGAGGAGAGAAGCCAGCAGACTGCAAGGTCAGCAGTTAGAGAGGGAGGGTGAGTGGGTCTGTGAACATGGCCATGTGGTGGTGGGGAGAGACAGATGTAGAGGTGGATCTCCTGCAGTAGAACGGCTAAAATGAAAGCCTCAGTGACATTTTTGTTTTAAAATGTTTATTGTGAAGCAAAAGGTACTCAACTTTAAAATGTTAGGAAATAGAAATCCACTTGGCATCTCCAGCCACGTAAAACCGGATCTGCAAACACTCAAAACAAAAATGTCTATTATAAAGCATCACAGTCACAAATATAAGTCCCCAGCCCTTAGTGGATATGTGCGGGCACAGTTGAACAAACAGAAACAGGGAGGAGGGCTGAAAAGACAACCAATGAAAGTGTGCTCAGTGCAGGGACTCGGCTCAGTTTGGATTCAGTTTGAATTCCCAGAACCAAGCAAAGCCCTGGTAGTGCCCAACTGTAATCCCAGCACACCTACAGTGAGGTGGGAGACAGAGTCAGGAAAATCCCTGGAAGCTCCCTGTCAGGCTAGCCTGGAACAAAGGAGACCCTGCCTCAAACATGGTGAGGACCCACACTTGAAGTTTTCCTCTGATCTCCATGCCTGGGTGCCTGAACATGCTCTCTGTCTCTCTCTGTCTCTCTGTCTCTCTCTGTCTCTCTCTCTCTCTCTCTCTCTCTCTCTCTCACACACACACACACACACACACACACATACACACACACACACACATGCACAGCACACACAGGCATGCAGGAACACACATGCAGCAATGCAGAAACACATGCATACATTAAGAAACACTAGCACATAAACTGTAGCCCCGTGAGCGGTAGGGTGAGTCACGATGCAGACATGAACACGGTACCAGTCGCCATCAGAAGTCTTCTACCCTCTTAACAGACTAAAGAAGAAAAGGCATACAATTAGGCCAAGATAAACGGAAAGGAGCCTGATTGACCCAGCATGGATTCATGGTTGACATATATTCAATAGCAGTTTAAATATTCAGTGGAGCATCCTTGTTGTAAGTATATATCTACCTTCAGTAACACTGTATACAATCTGGAGAGTTCTGGCCTGCGAGCAGTAAAGACTGAGACCTCATCCACCCCAGGAAGATGGAACATAAAACTACTGAAGTCAATTGTCCTGCTTATGCCAGGCTACCTAGAACTCTAGAGCTGCCTATCTCTGCCTCCTGAGAGCTGGTACCAAAGGTGTGTGCCACCATGTCTGGCCCATTAAAAAATTATTACATCTACCTGTTTGTATGTGTGTCCACATGTTATGGGCACCTGGGGGGGTCAGAGGACTATTTATGAGAATTCTCTCTACTACTATTACTATTATGGGACCTCAGCATCAAACTCAGATCATCAGGCTTGGCGGCAGGCACCTTTACCACTGAGCCATCCCACTGTTCCCTCCATTCTTACGTATGCTACTTACTAAGAGGCCATGACTGACTATGATCTCTGTACTAATCTCTGTATTTGGTGCTTTGGCTCCTGAAAAACACTGGTCAAATAAACATTCTGGCCAAACCACTGTGCCCTTTCCTGTCCCCTGTCCTATGTAAGATGAGGCACAGAGGCTCATAATTGATAGACTTCAGAGGACGTGACTGCCTGCAGAAGAAAAGTGGAGAGACTCTACTGACAGGTCCTATGAGCAGAAGTGTCTGGGAAAGTTATTCAAATTGAAATTGCTGTAGAAAGCCAGTATATTTCAATTAAAAGCATTTAAAAATATATACTAAAAGGACCCATTAAGAATAGCAACGGGCAGACTGGAGAGATGGCTCAGTTGTTAAGAGCACTGAATGTTCTTCCGGAGGTCCTGAGTTGAATTTCCAGCAACCACATGGTGACTCACAACCATCTGTAATGGGATCTTCTGGTGTGTCTGAAGACAGCAACAGAGTACTCATATAAATTAAATAAAATAAATCTTTATAAAAAAGAAAAGAAGAAGAGGAGGAGGAGGAGGAGGAGCAACAAGGGATGAAGAGGCAGCTCAGTGGCTGAGGAAGGAGGAGGAGGAGAAAAATCCTGAATTTCCTGATTGTAATCTAAAGGATGGACAGGAAGAGAAAATGTGAAGGCATGACCAGATGTGCTTAAAGGGACTGAGAAACATGGGAGGATTTGTCATGCTCGTAGATATCCAGTGTCATAAAACGTGTTACTATGATTAGCAAAGTAACCTGTAAGTGTCATGTAGTATAAATTTGACATCTCAGCTTCATGCTGAATTCATATGGAATAAGAAAAGCCTGGAAGTTCCTTGTAAGGTGTCACCTCTGAGTTCCTAGGCATCCCTGATCTTCCAGAGAGGGAACATGATATCATAAGATGAATACTTGGCCTTTGGCCAGTTTCCTGTCCAACAATCCCTAAAATTCTTGCACGATCCAAAGGGATTGTATCTATTTCTATGCAAGTGAGGTGGGTGGTGGGTGGTGGGTGGTGGCTGATAGCCCCTGCCTATCCCAGGATTAGGTAGTCCCAAGTCTGCACCTAAACAGACGCTGCCCAAGCAAATCAGTTGATTGGAAAAAGGAGATAGGTCATGGGAACTCTGACTTACAATCTGCTGCTCAGAATCATAGGCAAAGGTGGGGAAGTCTTGGGGTCATGCCCACAGCCTGTCAGTCTGACACTGTCTCCAGGTGGACAGAGTTAGGGCTGACCTTGGTTAGAGGACCACAGTGAGTGTCTCCTGCAAAACTGCTTGCTTGCTGGTAAATGCAGACCCCTCATAGTTCATGGCTATGTCATGAAAGAGTAGAAGCTGAAGAGGAAGAGTCAGTGAGCTGAAGCCATTCTCACACCACTGTAAGTAACCTCAATTAAACTCACTGGCTCACCAAGCTGGACTTGTGGTAGTCTGCCACTGGTGCCCTATCTGGTGTGAACAGGTATTTGTTTATCTGCCAAGAAAAGTCCATACAACACCGAAGGTCTTCCCTTATTAAATATCACAGAACTTTGGGGCTGAGACGTGAAGGAACAGGCACGCACACACTGGAGAGAAGCCCAGCACTGTGGAAGATTGCATCGTTTAAGATTTTATAGATTTTAAGATTTTATATTCCAGGTCATTCTTATTGTTTGAAACCATGGGAAAGTCATGTACATGTTCATGAGTGAGTAGGAATTAGTGTTGCCTACACTCAGGTAATCCAGAAATGCCCTATTCATCCCCAATGGAAGTGGGGAGGAGACATAACCCCAAAGTAATGGCCACTCATTGTAAAGGAGGGAAAGGGGCAACAAAGAGGCACTTGTTTGTGTTTGTTTTGTGAGAGGAAGGAAGGTGAAGGCAAGCATACACACCAGAGTCAACCCCGGGTCAAACCTGGTGATGTATGTATAGGAGTTTGTTGTGGTATTCTCCTGAACATCTGAAATACTACATAATAAAAGTGAGTGAATGGGCTCACAGGGCCCATGGGTCTGTGCTCTGGGAACCTTCCTTTACACTGTTGTTGCTTAAAATGAACACAATGGCAATGCACATATTCACCTACAAGGAGAATGCAGAAGCCTAAATCCAGGTATGAGTGTTCTCAATGTAGACTGTCTAGCTCTTCCTGGAGATCTGCCATGTTAAAGGAAGTCTATGACCATGCTATTTGAAGCATAGGGATCAAAGTGTCCCAATGTCTTCTGAGGCATCATATGTCAGGTCTGCCAGGAAATATCCCAGAGAGCATGTCCTTCTGGGAAATTCAGATTATGCAACATTCTGAGTATATTCAGAGAGTAGGTGACGTCTGGGGGACCTCCAGCATAGGTCTCTGTTCATTCCTTGGGAGACCAAGGAAGCTCCTATCCAGGATCACCTCTGCGTCCTTCTAAGCCTGTGGATGACCAAGTAGCTCTCAGCTAAGCAGCAAGCAAAGTGGACCACTTAACAACAGCCTGATTGTGAAATCCAAGCAGATGCTGCTTCAGTGTCTTAACCCAATTCTGAGAACACACTCGGAGCACATGAGCAAGATTTGAAGGTTCTGTGTCCTTCTGACTTCAAGGGAACAATCACCCCTCCATGTGACCGTCAAAGTGAAAGCAAAGAGTCCCAAAGAGAAGAGCCTGCGACTGTGAACGCATAAAATCCCACACCTTGTCCGTCCTAGTGACTTTCATGGGAATTATGACCACAAAGGTGTCCAATCTTCTACTGCAACAGTGTCACGGCAATGGAAGCCACAGAAGTTTTCAGCCAAGGCAACTGGTGGCAGGTGACATGAGCTGGCATCTGAAGGTCAAGAAATCATGGCAGAATCATGTGCCATTTAGGAATTTAGGGTCCACTTTGATGGTGGGGTTCTGGCTCACAGGAGTAAACTCCTGGAGCTACAACAGAAGGGCAGCCCTTGAATTAGCGCCCCAAAGAGTGAAGTGAGTCAACCTGGGTACTGACCCATGCCCCCAGAACCTGCAAGACTACAAACATGCCACTGTTGTAGCACTGCCATAGAGTCTGGCACTAGGTTTGCAGGGAAACATCAGTTTCCAAAAAGTAAAAAATTCTGGAGCTGGAGAGATGGCTCAGTGGTTAAGGACACCACTCCTCTTGAAGAAGACCCAAGTTCTGTTCCCAGTACCCACAGCTCACAACTGCCTGTGATTCCAACTCCAGGGGATCGTACGCCCTGTTCTGGTCTCTGTAGGCACCTGCACCAATGTGCACATAACAACATATAGAGTACACACCTATACGTATAAATAAAAAGGTCTTCAAAAATCCTTAGAAGCTACCATAACCAAAATAGCAAACGCGGATGGCTAGTAAATGTTTGTGCTCTTTATTAACTCGTCTTTGGAATGAAAATGCTCCATGAACATCATGCTAGTTCAACCAACAAAGAGCTGCCATGAGTCACCCAGATTTGTCAGTAGTGTGAAGGGGCCATTTTATTCAGACCCATAGGAACTGGCAAAAGTCCTCCAGATTAGGTCTGGGGGGAGGGGCAAACTTCCATTTTGTTCCAACTACCAATGTTTACAAATGATTGACCAGTGTGTGCAAAAAACTAGCAACCGTGGCTTCCTCTTCCTGGGTGACTGAGACCACTCCTACTGAAACTAGCTCTCCCTCCTGGCGATGTATACCAGGATTCAGCTGTCCCTGAAAACTAGTCTCATGCCACTTTGAACTGCCACCAGGCCTGGCAGTTTCCCGATAAATCCAGATACACCTTTGCTATTCATTTAGTTATCAAAAGCATACGGGAGTGACTCCCTTTAAATCCCCACATCTTTTCTAGCAGGTTAACAATCGCTCAGGCCCGGCTTTTCTCTGTTGTACTCCATGTTTGGCATCTGCCCCAACTTGTTCCCTACCCCTGCTGATGGGACCTCTGGGCCTGTTAGAAAGCACCGCTTCTTACTTTGCCAGCATCACTCTAGTCAGATCAAGAGGATTTCAAATCTGTTCTCACCAGCTTGATCCTATCTACTCTATGCCTTTCAGAGGCTCCTACGCTGTCTTTTCTTTGCCCGTTCTCTTCCTTCTTAAAAACTGTATTTATTGATTTCGTGAGGATGGGTTGAGGAGAAATGAGTACATCGATGTATATGTGTGAAGAGCGGAGGCTAATTAAGGGAAATTCCTTAATTCTCCGGGGCCTCTCAGTTAATTCTTAAAGTCATACCTCTCCTGCTAAGTTCCATGGGATTTCAGGAAGGACTATAACCTTAACTCTCCAATGTGAGAGCAAACTGTTCTCTGAGTTTCCTGTTTCTTTTTCTAGTATGAATATGTACACTTGAGTACTGTTTAAAGAACAAGGAGACATGTCTTCCACTTAAGATTTGGCACTGTAGCCCAGAGATACTCCTCCCAAGTGTTTGTGCTTGGCATGGGCAGGTCTGGGAGAAAGTCAGGCAGAGGGAATGTGTTGGTTGGTCCTTGACCAAGTAACTTTTCATCGAACTGTTTTGGGTTAAAAAGAGAAACACATCACAAGTCCTGGCTGGTAGACCACCTTTCTGCTTTGCTCTGTGCATTTTAATGCAAATGAAAACATAAACAGCCCGAATGACCACTCTTTGGAGCCAAGGACAGTTTACCCCAACACATTAAAATACTGTTGATCTTGTTTGTGTTTCTTTGCTACCACATTTCTTCACCTAGCCAATAAAATGTGATAATTAAGTCATTTTAAATTTCCAGTCTTGACCTGTATGTTTGTTGTGAACAGAAGTCTAGTCTCTAGGTCTAATTCTGTAACAATTCACTCTTGTACATGAAGGAAAAACACAAGTGAAGATGTGAAGGGTGGCTCTCAACATGGAGCGACAGTGTGTGAGAGAAGTTCATGACACATATTCCTCCTGCCTGAAGAAGACACCACCAACAGGTATTGAACTAGAGGGAGACAGGTAGTGTGCCATGTCCAGACCTCTGTGAATTTGTCTAAGACTTAACTTTGCTGGCTGCCTCCTGAGCTGCAGACAGAGCCAGGACTAACATTGTCACTCATGTTCCTTCTCAATCTTTGTCCCAAGGGCTGAGTGTGCAGCTCAGTGACGGAGCATTTGCCTGGCATGGGCAAGGATCTGGGTACCAAGTTCAGCAATATTTAGACCCGGTGACCTTCACTGCTGTCATTGTCTTCATATCCAGTCCGTTTGAAAAGTTGTTCTGCTCTACTGTGAAATGACAGAGCCTCCTTATTTGTGACCCTAAAACTGGATTCAATATTTCAGGAGTTTTAATCATGTAAGATCAATCAGGCTTCGTAAGTAATACCAACTATGAAAGTATTTAAAAAGTAAGCCCAAAGCTTAAAGAATTAAACACATAGCCAAATTGGGGATAGGCTGCAAAAGGTGAAACACCACCTCCCTAAGGATCCAGCTGTGAGCCACAGTTGTAGACAGCCTCCTGGGAGTAGCTCAGAGGAAGCTGATCTGGCCCTACCCCCACTTGGGAATGGTTCAGCTCCTGTACCCTTGCACCTGGGAAGTCATTTCCCTCACCTATTCTCATCACAGAGGACTTAAATCTCAAATAACGAACACTGACTCTGAAGAATGCTGACTGCATTAAGTTACTTTTTAGCTCCTATGATAAAGTGTCATGACCAAAACAATTTAAGGGGAGAGTTTTCATGGTGGAAAAGGCATGGAAGGAAGCAGGGGAAGCATGGTCATGGGAACAGGAAGCTGGTTTGTCACATTTTTTATCCACATAGAGGAAGACAGACAGACAGATATATGGGACAAAACTATAAATCCTCAAAGCCCCTAGGCCCATGTTGTGATGTACGTCCTACCAGCTAGGCACCACCTCCAAAAGGTTACAGAACCTTCCCAAACAATGCTGCAAACCAAAGACCAAGTATTCAAACACACCAGTTTATGGGGGATATTTCTCTCACTGTCGATGATTCTTCTAATACTTGTTTTCATCTCTTCCATGAAAAAAAAAACTGTCATTGAACAATTTATACAGTTCATGTTTGAGTACCAAGCTATGTCTTGCAAAATCAAAATACAACACACATTTTATATATCCAAAGAAAAATCAGTTTGTAGCCATCAAAGTCCTTTTACATTTGCAGACTTAATTTCTGTGACTGAACAGTTATTTCCAGCAGTCTACAATATTCAAAAGCCACAGCTACTTACTGGTGTTTACACATAACCCATGGCCGTACTGTGCCTGTTTCCCATAGCTCGACTGTGTAATTGGAGTCTGAGTCTCTCTACAGTCTGGACTTTCTCTTAGGCAACACATGTCCTTTCTACTAGACTAACACGGACATCAAGGTGACAGGCTCATTTTTATTCACAATGACCCCCCAAAGAAAGACTACCCTTCTCATTACAAGTCTTACCTACTGTCACCATCACTCAGAACATGGCCACAGAGGTATGCAATTGTTCACAGAGAAAGGAAAATCAGGGCTTTGCCTCACAGGTCCCGTAACATTAGCATCATTAAACAGTCTAAGAGTTAAGAGTGTAACACAGCTGTTTGAAAATGCCTACAGATATCAGAACACAGAATGAAGTCTAAAGTCAATGGAAGATTGACAGAACTGATGACTACGGCATATGAAACAAGCTCTCCTATATTAAAAATAAACACTGAACAACCTGAAAACACAAGTGTTTATTAAATACACAGAAGTATTTAATCGTAAATCAAACTCCTATTTGTGGAACTATATGGGATAAAGCTTCCCTTTGTTCTAAATGCCTGAGAACACTTGAAGGGTGTTTATACACAGCAAAAGTAAAGCATAACCCAAACACGTCTCCATTAGAGAGTTTCCATGTTTATTGTTAGTGTCAGTACTACAGGCTATGGTAGGCATTTTCAATGCTAAGCCGTTGTTCAGCAACTTCATAAAAACTAAGGTAATATTGGTGTGTCAAACAGGACAGACTCTCATCAAAAAGCATAAGCTCAAATAAGTGTCCATCAAGTAAGATAAAAGGAGAGTAAATAATAAAAAGGACAGAATGTTATGAAAGTCTGTAAGCCAAAGCTCTTAGCGGCAGGGGTAGATCACGAACGCACTTCTGCATCTCAAGCCCTAACACATCCACATGTTACAGGATTTATTCCCAGTAGAAATTGCTGCTAAGCTTATTAGCAAGCCCTTTTTTTTACAATGGTGCATGAAATGCCAACTTTAGAATAATCTTTACTTCAAGACAGATATGATCAGAGTATACAGACATACGTTTAATCTTAAGCATTTACAAAGGAATCACTCCTAAGCCTAACAGAGTATGATCAGCTTGAAGGGTAAGGCACTAAACATCAATGACAAACTATTTACATTTCTTAAGAACTACCACATACGTACTAAGGTTATGTGTGAGTTATTACAACTCTTCAGTATCAGCACCCAGCAGCTATAGAACTAGTTTTCAAAAGTAGCATGCTTTCACACTGTGTATCCTGGAAGTTTATTTATTACTAACTCGCAGATGTCTCTGCACTGTCTGGAGATTCGCAGCGAACCAAGACTATCTTCCTCTTCTTGGAAGTCAGCTGACACACTGTCATCTATGGCCTTGAGTTCTAGCTCAGATAAATTTGATGGCTCATAAGAACTCACTTGAGATGTCCTTGGTGACTGGCTTTTCTCAGATGACTTGTGACCAGCTCCTACTTTAAGTTTAGTGGAGTTGTATCGTCCTCTCCTCATGACCTTTGAACTACCTGAATCTGCCTGGTTTTCCTTTTCATTTGTCCACTGTGATGAAAAGTCACTGGTGGAGAGAGTGGATGCTTCCTCCAGACTATCATGAGTCTTCAGTACACGAGATCTTTTATGAGAACACACTGGTGAGCCAGCGGAAAAGGGAGGGGTGAGGACAGAACTCACTTCATTGCTGTTTTTCCTTGTGGACAGCCTTGCCTCACTTGACTTGCTTGCCTGTGAACCCTTTTGCACAATTTCTGCCCCTGCGCTGCTGTCAGGAGACAGCAGACTTCTGCTGTTATTCTCAGTTGTGCAGAAGTCTTCAGAATAGCAAGGGCTGGTGAACCCATCCCGATACTGTAGCTCTGAGACACTCTCAAAGGAACTTTTTCTACTGGGTGGTCTATTTCCACTTGCATCAGCAGCACCTGTGGCTTTGACTTGCCTACCATCTTTCCTCTCATCTACAGTTTTGTCAACAGTAGGACCCTGTCGGGAAAGCCCTGGGTTTTGGACTTTCTTTTTCCATTTTTCTCCTAAACTATTTAATCGAGGAGATCTTTCTGGGATGACAGAGCCTGCAGGGCTCATGGGTGCTCTCAGAGAAGTGACTACAGTTCTGTTTTCACTGAGGTCAGCCGTTTCTTTTTTCATAGAATGGCTTTGTTTCACTTCTTTAGTTGTACTTGACTCATCAAAGCCTGCGCTGATTTGCATTGAACTATCACTACCTTCAGCAAAAGACCCATTAGAGTCTGAAGACTTATCCCCAGGAAGTTGTGCTGGCAACTGGCTTTCTGCTGCCAAGCTTGACAGCTTTCCTTTCCAGGACGGGATTCGGAACTTTGTCCCCACAGCATGTATCTGTGACCTCCTGTACTGTTCTCTCTTTTCATGTACAACCAGCATGTCGGGGTTTGTCTGCTGTAAACGCAATCTTAGTGTATTTGTTAAGCCATAAAGCAGCCTCCCCTTTGTAACCTTTGGTGGGGGGCTACCACTCATCTTTGAATGTTTACCTTTAGGGTTCTTTTTAGACTGAGGATTCAAGAACTTTTCATTTTCTTGCACAGAAAGCTTGTTGCTCTTATATTCTGACTGAGATGTGGACTTGGTGGAAGGATCTGGTCCCTTGTGTTCATCTCTGTATAACCAGGCTAAATGGGGATGCACCTGAGTGGGATTTGCCACGGGCTGGTTGCACAGCAAAGACAGCTCAATCAATAAAGCATTCAACAGCGGCAGCTGTCTTA
This sequence comes from Rhynchomys soricoides, assembly GCA_019843965.1. Lineage (NCBI taxonomy): Eukaryota > Metazoa > Chordata > Mammalia > Rodentia > Muridae > Rhynchomys > Rhynchomys soricoides. The sequence continues at coordinate 3,120,602 of JADRCH010000135.1, forward strand.
TTGCATTGACTGTACTTTGTTCAATCAGAGGAGGACACGGCGCTTCGTTAGCGTCTCCTTGACCCTTCGTCTGTGGAAGATTTAGAAGCACCGGAGGGTTCTCCTGCATTGCAGATCTTGTATGTTTCACTGGCCATATGGGAGGACCTACAAGTTTTGTTTCAGGAAAAATGTCATCTAGATCCTCAGGTTCATTTCTCTGAGGCTCAATAGTGATTTCAACCCTGGCAGAAGAAGTCTTTTCCTGAGTCAGGTGAGTGTAATACAGAGGAGGAGGGCAAAATGTGTTGGTTTCAAAGTCTAGTTCTGTGACCTCCAGACTGACAGGACTGACAGTCCTCCCACTGGGAGCAGGTGAACAAGAGGCAGAAGCCATGTCCCCAGAGCTAGCCTTACTGTGTAAGACTGCTTCTTCCCAGGACTTCTGGACAGCTGAGGCGTCTGAGTCCCCTGCAGACCAGCTGTTGGTATCCTTTGCGCAAGGCTCTGAGGCCTCCAAGAGGCGTGCATTTGAGACACACTGTAGACATCTGGCAGAGGTGTCTTTGGTGCATGGCTTCGAGGTCTCCTCGGTTCGTGGCTCTGACACTTCTAGGGCCTCGGAACCGGTGATACACGCAAGGCTCTGTGAGCCCTGCAGTTGCGGAGCCCCCGGGGGGAAGTGTCCCAGGTCGGTCAGGCGGTAGAAGAGCGCCAATTCCCCAACGCGCTCAGCCTCCGGGCCACGCAGGGTGAATATACCTCGCTGGCCCCGGGAGGGGACCAGCAGGATGTCGCAAGCCCCCAACACGGGCGGCGGATTGTTCGGACCCGCGGGCAGATGCAGCAGGGCTGCGCGCAGGCGCGGCCGATGCAGGGCGGCGGGGCGCAGGCGCAGTAGGCAGGCCTTCCCGCGCCCGAAGCCGATAGCGCCGCGCCGGGGCTCCGGGCCAGGAGCGGCCGGCGGAAGGACGAGCAGCGGCGGAAAGTCCAGCAGGCGAAACGCCACAGCGGGGCTCGCGGCGTACCGCGACAGCCCGGTCTCCAGCCGCACCCAGTCCACGAGCAGCTCCAACGAGAAGAGCCGCCCGGCAGCCGTGGCCACCATTGCTGTTGCCCCGGGCGACGCCGCCAGCCCGCTCCGCCAGCCGGAAGTAGGAATGAGGGTTTCGTGACCCCGGATGCAGCCTCGCTGCACTCGCGAGACTTGACTTCCTGCCCCGGGTGCGCCTGAGAGCTCCTTTGCCTTTGGGCATTTGTCAGGGCTGCTGCGTGGTGCTGAGAGATTAGACGTGCCAAAACAGTATTCTCTCTAAATTTTATATAAATAAATAAATATAATTATTATATTTTATCATTGCAGATCCCACGTCATTAGGGATCATGTGCCAGAATAGGCTGCTCTGCCCATTCAGGCCTCAGAGCCTGCTGACCACTGCCCAAGGTTGCTTTGTGGTTGCTGTGCATCTGTCAGAGGCTGTCGCCTCTGTTACCGACTCCTTCCTTTCTCTGTCCTCCCACACAGTGATCACTGGAAGGCCACGCAGCCTTCACTGGACTTCCAGTTTCTTGAAGTCTCCTCAGGAGGTTTGACCTCAGCTTCCACTGTGACCACCTCGCATCACCCAGGTGACGTAAAAAGTAAAATTCTCTTGGTGTATCGGGACAGCACATCCTAACACCAACCAAAGAGCCCTCATCTCCCACCCTGATATCTGACCACCCTGGTGTGTCTTCAGAAAGACTTCTGTTATGTTAGTTTACCCAGAATGCTCTACGGATGGGACTGCTCACTAGCTGCAGGCCTGGCTATATAATAGGAGGAACTAACAAGGAGCCAGCGGAAAGGAGTCATGAAATACACCAAGGTATTGAAAATGACGGGGTCAGGGCTGGAGTTGCAGCTCAGTGGAAGAATGTTTGTTCACTGCATACAACCTTCAGTACCACTACCACGAGAGCGGAGGAAGTGATTGGTTCAGTTAGTAAGGTAATTGGCATTGGTACATAGGACTGTGAGGAATGGTGAGTGAAAGTAGTGTCTGGCAGTGGAGATCTGTAGTATACAGGCTGTACACCGAGGAAGTTAGCGCCAGCCCACTTCGAGATTTTACATCTCAGGCCCAAGTTCAGAAGCTCCACAACTTCCAGGGTGTCTCGTAGATTCCCAGCCCTGGTCTCACATATAAGATGCAGATCCGGAGTCTCCCTATTTACTTGATCTAAGTCTGAGCCCACAAAGACACATTGTGTTGGACTCATGTTGTGGGTGACTCAGGCAGCTACAACCCCTATGTTTATTAACCTCTGGTCACTGGCTCACTGTCAAAATGGTAGCACAGTCACATGGATAGAGTAGAAAAACACGCATGCGGTCACATAGTCCTGGCTCCCATCAAGGGTTACACCATCAAGGGGAAGGAGGGAAGCAAGTGACTGACCATCAGTTGTGAAGCTCCACTCTCCACAGGTACCACAATAAGCTGGGTCCTTACCAGACTCTCGTTGGTCTTAGTCCTCTTGGCAACCACATACCTAGCAGCAAGCGTTCAAACTTCAATAGACGTTAGATCTTCCTGTCTTTAAAAAGGCAGTGTAGAAAACTAACAGCATCCAGGTCACAAACATGGTTCAGGGCACGAAGGGACCATCAAACACTCAACGTCATCAGAGAGGCAAATTCAGGGCCTCTCTGGAGGTTTATTCCATAGAATTCTCTACAAGAGTAAAGGGTTTATTCCATAGGAAAATCAGCCTGATGTTTGTTTGTCTTTGAGGCAGCAGGGTCTACTTTGCCACCCAGGTTTGATGTTGTGATCCACCCATCACAGCCTCCAGTGCCGGGATCACAGGCATCAGCCACCGTACATACCTAGCTTGACCCAACCTGCAGAGGTGGGTTATATTTACAGGTCTGTGTGCCTCTACAACCCCATCAGGTAATGCTGGGAATGGAACCTAGAGCTTGTAGTACACTAGACCATGCTTCCCTCACTGAGTTATAGACTCAGCCAAAGTCTTCCTTGTTGCATCTGTGAAGAAACATGTGAAAGTTCCTGGTGTCATTTTCTTTATGATTAGTGTGTATATGTGTGTGGGGGGGGGCAGGTAATGACTTGTATGTCACTGCATACTGACATTACTATTCACGACACATGTCTGGAGGTCAGAGGACACCTTTTGGGCTCTTCTACCCTGTTGAGGTAAGGTCTTCTCTTATTGGTTATACAATGCCACATATTCCAGACTAACTGACCTGTTGGCTTCCAGGAGGTTCTCCTGTCTCCGATTTCCATCTCACCTCAAAGAGAAGGAATCACACACAGATACCCACTGCTTGCCTCTCTCTCTGAACCAAATTGCCAGTCACCATGGTGTTATTTTCTGTACTTGTGTGAGTACTCAAATATTTACATGAAACAATAGTATATTTCACAGGTTTCCTGTCAACCACAAATAACTGAATATCACATACTGGAGGGAAGTGCTGTCAAAACCTGCTAGGACCTTTGGTGATTTTAATGGTGTGTTGCCAGGGGGAAGCTTTTATCTTTGTGTGTGTGTGTGTGTGTGTGTGTGTGTGTTCATGTTGGTGTGTTTGTGCATTTGTGTATATTTATGTGGGTGTGTAGTTCATGCGGGAAACAAGATCCTCAGTAATAAGTTGGAGATTAGTGAGAACAAAGGAGAAAGGGACCCAGTACAGAGAGAAGGAAGCGATGAATGTGCTCATTTAACGAAACACAGTAGTTGGGTTCTTTTTAGATTTTATGTATATGAGTGTTTTGCTTGCATGCATGTCTGTGCAAGAACTGTATGCCTGGTACCCACAGAGATCAGAAGAGGGCATCTGATTCTTTTGAACTGGGGTTACAGGTGGTTGTGAGCCCCAGGAACGGAACCCCATGATCTCTGTAAGAGCAACAAGTGCTTTATCTGCTGAGCCATCTTTCCAGGCCCTGCAGTCCCTGATCTCGAGGAATCCCTGCCATGTTATTCTCAGGTCTGGTACCTGTCACAGTCTAGCATAGCATAGCTCCCTTCCCTAATTCCCCCTCTTACTGGTTGGCAGGGCCTCTCTTCATGGTTATTCAGTGCCACATACTCCAGACTATCTTAAGACCAAAGCCTTAGTTAATGAATATTTGGGGCTTGAGACACCCCTTTTCCTCAAATAGCAGACAACCCCAAATTTCCCACGTCTTAAGTGTTGTGAGACGAGCAAGAACCTGGGAGGGGTCAGAGGACCTAGTGTCTCTTGCTCATCTGTTCTCTCTGATTGGCTGGAAGCACACCCACTGAAAATGGACCAGAACAACTTAATTATTACCCTCGAAGGGAAGCTTTGCATGGCAGTCCCTATCTTCTACTTTGTTCTGGAAGATGGGATTTTCAGTGCTTCTTAGGCCAGGCTAGCTGGCCTTCTCCCAGCAGGGGTGCTGCGATCAGGTTGTGCTGCGGAGCCTAACTTTTATGTGTTCTCAGAGACTTGTGCAGCAACTGAGCAATCCTCTCAGCAAACAGGCATTTCCTTTCCCTGCAGGAGCTGTGAGGTTCTGGTCGATCCAATTGTGCTGACTGTCCCAGGTAGCCACTTCCTAAAGGGTGTTTGTAAGTAGGTCGCATATAAGTAGCAGGCGTGCTATTTATAGATCTGAAAGGCTAAGCTATCTGGAATGCTTGCTCATTTCTCAGTGCCAGCCACTTGGGGAAGACCGGTGGTTCTGGGTAGATACAGCAACAGGACCTCCCCAACACCCCCCCCCCCCCCCCCCCCCCCCCCCCCACCCCCCCCCCCACCCCCACCCCCGCTCCAGCTCTCCCCTCTGATGCTCAGGCAGTCCTTTGATAGTACTCCCCAAACTTCTCACCAACTATTTTAGCTTGATAGCTGCAATTTCCATTTAAAAGTTTATCTTCCTTTAAAAGTCTGCGCGTGTGTACTGAGACTTACCCAGCTTGAACTTCAAACAGAAATTTGGCTCAGTCAGGCTTTACACAGAGCAAAAAGTAAATGCTAAGCACACAAGGATTTTAAATAACAATGACACGAAACAATCTCTTTAGCAGTCCGAGACCTCAGACCTGGCTAGCATTCCTGCCTCTATCTGCCCTAGCTGGTCCTGGCTCCCATCCCACTTCCTGCCCTGATGGGACCTAGTGCTGGTGCTGTGGGACCCTCCACCTGGGTGCCCCTCCTCTGCCTTCCTGCCCATCTCAGCTCGGATCTCTTCAAGTCTCTCTGCCTGAAAGTGGCCTTTCTTCCCCACTGTCCTTAACTGCCTCTCAAAGGGGTTTTCTGTCTTATTCTTACAAGCATGCTCTGGTTCTCCACAAGCTGCTTAGTATAACGGTCTCCCTTTCCCTTCACCATGCCTCCCCTCCCTTTCTTCCGTAAGTGTATGTGCATGTGCCTGTGTGTGCACCTGTGGAGAGCAGAGGGTGACTCAGCATCATCCTCAGGAGCATTCCCAACCTTGAGACAGGGTCTCTCAATGTCCAGGAGCCTTCCGGATCATCTGAGTCAAGAGTCATGCTGGGTGGCACAGGCTTGCTTCAGATTAACAGCTATCCTGCCTCAGAGTCCTGAGTGCTGGAGTTACAGGCACTGCCACGCCCAGGTTGTGGTTTGTCCCTTTGTTTTTGGCCTGTCTACAGCAGCTAACGTGTTTAGTAAAGAATGTAGTCTTTTGTGGGACTTGCTTGGTGAAGCACAGTAGTCCAGAACATATCCCAACCTACAAACTTGAAACATTTAAAAGGGCCCTGTAATACCTTTCGATTTGAAGTGGTTTTGTGCAGAACTGGGTGTCATAGAAACCCATAGTACTTTCAAGAATGCATGGGCCTTTTCAAAGAGGCAGTACTGAGTTCAGCTGACCTTCAGCTTTGCAGTTATTTGGACTGGATCCAGGGCCCAGGGAGAAGGATTGAAGCAAACAGGGTAAATGCCCCTCCTTGGCTTGTTTCTCTACAAGTATGCTTCTCTACAGAATTTCTTTTCCATCAGATACCAACAGTGAACATCTCTAAAGGTGCTCATTGCCTGTAAGACAGCCAGAGGAGAAGCTGCGAATGACCCCAGGCATCAGGAAACTCTACATCTTTGAAATTATAGTTCTTAGCAGAAGCCCCTGAGAAGGGAGCCCAGTCCACCCTGGTCAGAGTGCAAACCAGCTTGCTATGGTTCTTAGTCCCTGACTCAGGTCTTCCCTCCCTTTGAATCCTAGGTTCTGGTTTTTGTTTCCCACCTCCCATCTGCATGGCTTGGCATACTTAGCAGTACTGAGAGCCCCCAACAGAACCAACATGCACAAGGTTGACCCTAACCACATTTCCCAGGCTTTACAAGAAGGGGCATACAAAACACCAAGAGCAGCTGAAATGTAGAGAAATGGGCGTGCTGATGAACTTCTGGTGGGAGTATGAAATGCCACTGCTACTGTGGAGATGAGTTGAGGTGGGGGTGGACTGAATGGAAGCACGGGGTCTAATGGGATGAGAATTGGTGCATGGGATTAGGACACATCTCTAATCCAGCAGGACTGGCATCAAAAGAGAATACAAGGGAGTGCATACAAAATTAGACACACAGACAATGGCTACCCTAACCCCACCATGCTCAGCCATGCCGATGGATCCCCACTCACCTTGCTCCTCCATGCTGGTGGATCTCCCTATCACTGTGTTCTTCCATGCTGATAGGTCACCCTCCCCCACCATGGCCCTCCATGCTGATGGGTCACTCTTCCCCCTCCAAACTCCTCAGGCTGAGGGATCACCCTTATTCTTCCAGGCTCCTCCATCTGCTCATCTGCCTCTTTTCTGTATCTCTTTAAGACACCCACAGCTTATTTTTCTGGCTACTTACGATATTTTTACATAACCATTAATTTTCATTTGTTTGTGAATGAAACTTCCTCCTCTCAAAAACCAAAATGTGTAAGGCTCTATAAACACCTCTTCCGTAAGATGAGACTAACGTACTCCATTTTCGCACACCATTAGAAATCTTCCCATCCTCACCTTGAAGTCACATTGCTCACGAATATTCTTGCATGGTTGCTCTTGTTATTTATTTATTTTTTTTTACTTCCTGATTTTCCCTAGGGAAAGTTGTATGACCTATTTTTAAACACTTTTTCCACAATGTATATGTTCTTACAAAAATGTTTACTGTAAATGTGAATTGCAATTTTGTTTTCTCACAGCTTTTTTTTTTCCAGATGCTGTCTTACTGACTCCTTAAACCTTATGATGCACAAATCAGGAATTTAGAAGATTTGTTCTAAGCTGGTAAGTTAGGGATGACACGGAACCTTTGTCATTTTCATCTCTAGGCTTCCTCTTTATCTCATTGGTATTTTATTTTTTAAACAGACTCACTGTCTATTCCAGGCTAGATACACACTTGCCGTCCTCCAGCTGAGCCTTGCAAATGCTGCCGTGACAGTTCTGTGCCACCACAATGGGCTCTCCTCCTTGTTTCTATTATCTCTAATAAACACCACAGTGGAGTCCTCATCAGAGCCAGGAGGTTAGACTCTCCCAGCTGTTGCTTCTCTGAAACCCCTAGGCACCTTGCAGACCCCATTCACTGAACTGCTCCAGGGACTGTACCTAACAAGAGCTTTAGCAGCTTCAGTGGGCTTCCACATTTCAGTGATAGTCAAATGCAGAAACCGTTTAAGCTGAGCACTAAGTGAGTAGTAAAGGTGTTGAAAGGTGAAGTTAACTGTGTGAAGTGGGTGTATTTGCATAAACGGGAGTTGTGAACCCCTATGAAAAACTTCCCACTTTAGAGTTACCCTTGTTAGGTTCCCTGTATTGTTCTGTCTTTGTTTGTGTGGTCATGTTCTGTTTTTCAGGAACTGCGTTTCTGATTCATGTAGTGACATGCTTAGTGCAACTGTATAGTTTGAAGCCTCCCAACTGAGATGAGGTCCGGTGCCATCTTTGCTCTGTGAGTGCTGGGGTCAGAACAAACACAGCAGGTGGTCCTGGTAAGAAGCCAAGCAGGAGTGTGTCTGTAAGTCCAGAGTCTCCTCACACTAAGGAAAGGAACGAGAATGTTACCATCACACAGTGCACATGGTCCCCTCAGCACTTACAGGCTGGAATATCATTTTCCAGGTGTTGTATTCCAGAGTCCTTAGAGACAAATTCCAGTTCCCCACTCAGAGCTCCGGGTCCAAGCAGCAGACATCCTGTCTGCAGTCCTCAGAGAGCCAAAACAGATAGTAATTTCTAACTTCCTTCTAGCATGTTCTCTCTGTTAAGTAAAATTGCAGGTAAGTATTCTGCCATATTAGCCTAAGACACACAACTCCTGAGAGTCCACAGTTGTTTGGTAGAACGATTCGGAAGAGGCCCAGGGTGTAAGTTCTGCCTGGGGCAGAGCTGACCCTTGGGTTCTTATGCTCCAGGGCCCACCCTGGCCACAGTGACTCACTAGATCATCTTATTTCACAAAGATGATGTGAAAACCAACTGCTCAAGGGTGGGAAAGTCTTAAATTCCCTGGGAATGGATGGATGGTAAAAACATTAGTGATTAAGGTTACAGCAGTTTCTGCCAGTGCAAATCATAGTCCTGGTAAATATTAAAAAGTTAAATACTAGCAATGAGTTAAATGAGCACCTTAAGAAGATTCACCCTTAAAATTCTCCAACAGTCCACCTTATAGTTTCCAGTATTGGAAGGGATTACATTGTTGTTTAATTGTGGCTGCTGTCACAGTATCTCGTGAACAAACCTTCTGAGTGCCATGGGAGGGTGTGTGGAGCATTTTCTAGCTGACTTACTGCAGGCAACTTTTTTTGTTATGCTTTTTAAATTTTGTTTTGTTTGTTTGTTTAACCGTTATTGTGTGAGTATAGGTGCATGCATTCCATAGCACACTGCAGGTCAGAGGCTGACTTTGAGCATGATTTCTGGGGATCGAACTTAGGTGGTCAGACTTGCGTGGCGAGTACTTCTAACCTCTGCACCATCTGGCCACCTTGACTCCTTTTTGGGTTTCATATACGGTGCTGGTGATGAGTGAATGACCCTTCCTCGAGCCCACTGACCTTTGTCTGTCAGTTCCAGGTTCCCACTGACATCCAAGAAGCTCTACCGTCTAGACACAAAAGCAAGATGTTTGGCTGCCCAGGCTAAGCAGAGAGGAGCTGTGCAGCAGTGGGGTGAGAGCATTTGGTAGAGGTGCATGCCAAGAACTCCTGGAGAGCCCTTCCCCCAAAGACCCTGTTTGAACACTCATAGGAGTCTCTGTGAAGAAATGTGCTGTGTCTCACATGGTGGCTACTGTAGTGTTTGCCACTGGTAGCCAGTGAAGGGCATCCTGGAACAGCTGCATCAGCACCAGATGGAAGCTGTTAGGGGTACAGAAGTTCAAAACCTATCTCGTCACTGACTGTGAAGCCCAAGTCTAAATCCAGTTCCCCACCTCACTTATGAAATGTCTTTCTGTGCTTCCACTGTTTCACCTACAGAGCCAGAGGCACAATATCCATAAAAGGGCAACAATGAACTTGATTGACATTTTAGACAAATGGCAGGGCACCCACAAGAGACCAAAATGTGATTGCACCCAAGTCTAGCTCACTGGTGGAGAGCCTTTTGGGGCTGCTTGCTTGGCAAGAACCTGATACTTTGGCCAAAGGCAAAGAAACAGGCTTCAGGCAGGAATCTAGTCTTAGGCTAGTTCAGGTAGGAATCTTAATCTTAGGGCAGAACAAAGAAGTAGGCTTCAGGCGTGAATGTGACTTTGGGCTAGGACAGGGAAGTAAGCTCCGATATTTTGGTCATCCTGATAAGCCTTTAGAAACAGTGATTGCGAGTATGGTCACAGGACTTTGTTTACTGCCTTGTTTGTTCCTCAACCCAGAACTGACCTTATTGATTGCATGTAATTAAAATGCTATAAAAGTGGATTGGGAAAGAGTAAACCTGCCTTCAGTCTCAGAATTGACTGAGGCCATGCTGCAGTGTTGTCTAATTGTCTCTTTCTTTTCAGTCCTCGCTCCTGCGCTGGGGAACCTGTTGACTGACTGAGCGGGCTGGTCACTCACTAAACCAGGAAGTTTATTGGGGTTTCTTACAGAAACATGGTGACTCAAAGTAATGGTTATAGACCACGAGGAGGGATCTTGTAAGTCTTGTAAGCTTTAGGACCTTCCTGAGAGTTCACTGATTTTCTTCTAGGGCCTTAATGGAGTGCTTCCCTTGATAGGCAATGGCTGAACAGCACTGATTTGAGCACTGATCAGTGAGTAAGGGAAGTGCTTTAGAAACTTTCAGCATGAAAGCAATGCTCCAAAGGCCACTGTTTGAAAATGTCTCAGAGTGAACGGGGCCAGAGCAAGAAGGGAAAAAAGAAAAAAAATAAAAAAGAAAATGTCTCTTGCTCAACTGTTCCTAAGGGAGTCTGCTTGGAGTCATCTGTGAGCAGGACAGCTCAGTCGAGTCTGGCTGCTGGCCAGGGAAGAGGCAGAGTTGTGCAGCCTGTCAGGAGCATTCTCATGCTTGGGCAGCTAGAAAGCACACTGGGCCTCAGGGTCAGGCCAGCACTGCAGTCAGCCCTCCAGGAGCAGATGCTGCCTGGAGTGAGGGGCCAGCTGCTGATCAGAGACCAGTGCCTGTGAGAGAGCAGCAGCAAACAGTGCAGTCCCAGGAATCATATGCTTGGTGGGAAGCACCAGAGTGACATGCCCATCAGTGTCCCCCAGCTGGCCACCATGATTACCAGGTTCCAGTTCCCCAGGAGGGCTGTGGACCACAAGCCAGGTGGCTTCCGAGGTGTAGCAGGCAGATTCTAAGCAACTTGGCTGGGACTGAGGGTATCAACCCATCCTTGGAGAAGGATCTGGATGGCTCACTTCCTGCCTACTACAGTCATCATGGGAGAATGCAGACTGAGGGAGATGAAGTCCTCAGAGAGGCCATGACTAAGCTGCAGAGCCAATGAGATAGGGGACTTACTCTTTGTCTGTTAGCAGCCAGACCAAGATCACACTTGGGTTCTGGTGCCATCATTTCTTTAAAAGAATATTTATTATTCTTTGACAATTTGATGCATGGATGTAATGTATCTTGTTCATTTTTATCTCCTCCTATTTTCATGTCTTTGTGTTTTGTTTTGTTTTGCTTTGCTTTGCTTTCTTGGGTCTCACTGAGTTTAATCGGAGTTGTGGGCATGAGTGGCATTTACTGGAGCAGAGCAATTTACCAGTGGCTACAACCCTGAAGAAAGTGACTCCCTTTCCCCAATATCCATTAACTGCCAAGAGCTTCTCAGAGAAGGGTGGAGCCTCCTGGCCTCTCCCTTGTTGATGATGGAGTGTTGTTAAGACTCAATGGATCAGTAGCAGTTACCTCTTGAAACTTATGGTTTATCTTATTTTAAGTGCACAGGTGTTTTGCCTGCATGTTTGTCTGTGCATCACATGTGTACAATGTGCGTGGAGACCAGAAGAGGGTGTTATACTCCTAGGACTGGAGTTTAGATGGTTGTGACCTGCCGTGTGGGTGCTGGAAGTTGAAGCTGGGTTTTCTGGAGCTGAATGAGAGCAGCCAGGGCTTCCAACTGCTGAGCCATCTCTTCAGCCCTAGATCCATGAGTTTTATTTTTATCCACCTTGTCCTTCTTAAATATATAGGTGTGTATGTTGATGTGTGTGTGTGTGTGTGTGTGTGTGTATGTTGATGTGTGTGTGTGTGTATGTTGATGTGTGTGTGTGTGTGTGTTGGTGTGTGTGTGTGTGTGTGTGTGCACATTGAGGACAGTAAACAACTTTCTGTGTCCTTCCTCAGGGACCCCCATCTTTTTTTTTTAACGTTGAAACTCTCAAATAGGGTAGGCTGGGGATCAAACTCAGGTCCTCAGGCTTGCAAGGCAAGCTCTCTACTGACTGAGCCCTCCCCACAGCTCCACTCTGGTCCTCTTGAATTCACCAGATACTCTGGGTTGAGGTGACCACCCTGTCTATGACTAAGCAAAGGAGCATGGATATTCACAAAGGCCTGGCAGAAGACAGGCACCTGCTGAAAAACAGCTCCTCCTCCAGGAGCTGTGTCCAAAGGACTCAACACTGTATCATCCAAACAACTGGAAGGAGTTCTAGCATGGAGCTCCAAGCAGGAAAGACAAGTCAACACAGTCTCTCAACGTCAACCGCTTGGCTCCCTCACAAAAGATAATGAGCTAGTGTAACCTAAAGTAGTCACATTAATGAAGTCCATGAAGTATCAAGCCAAGTACACAGTTACTACAAAAAACAGGAGGAGAGATGTATTAATGAGGTACTAGAAGAGTCCGTGTGAGACAGCTCCGTGGCAGGGACCTAGTGTGGTGCTGATGCTGTTGACAGCTCCATCACAGCAATAGCATGAGTCTGGCACAGACGCTGCGCAATCATTGTTCTTAAAGTTGGCATGCCACCCTGGGCCATCAGATAGATCACTTAATTCTGCTACAACTTTTTCCTGGTCAACCCAATGTGAAGCGTTTAATTATGCCGTGCACTGCCTGCTGCCTGGCAACCCATTAGGTCAGAGTCATGGCTTGTATACAGAGTCTGTTCTGTTCTCTTCTCTGTCCATAGATACAGCAGGACTTGATTCCCTTCTTGCTGGTTGTTCTAGGCTCATTTCTGTTGCTGTGACAAATACTCTGGCCAAAATCAACAGTGAGGGAGAAAGTTGATTACTTGTAATTCTAGGTCACAGTCCATTATTAAGGGGAGTTAAGGCAGGAACTTGAAGGCATGCCTGCTTGCTCAATGTTATACAGGGCATTGCCTTTGACCAAGGATTCACTCTCCACAGCCAATGAAATGCTTCTTGCTGGCTGGCTCACAGGCTGGCTTATACTCAGATAGCTTTCTTTCTTTCTTTGTTTTTTTTTTTTGTTTGATTGTTTTGTTTTAGTGTGTGTGTGTGTGTTTGTGTTTGTTTTTTGTTTTTCGAAACAGGTTTCTCTGTATAGCCCTAGCTGTCCTGGAACTCACTGGCTGTCCTGGAACTCACTCTGTAGACCAGCCTGGCCTTGAACTCAGAAATCCGCCTGCCTCTGCCTCCCAAGTGCTGGGACTAAAGACGTGCACCACCACTGCCCGGCTTCAGATAGCTTTCTTAAACAGCCTGCTTAGAGAATGGTGTTACCTATAGTAGGCTGCAACTTCCTATACCAATTAACACCCAGACATGCCCTCAGACAATCTGATTTAGGCAATTGCTCAACTGAGATTCTCTTCTTAGACAATTCTAGGTTGTATCAAATTGACAGTTAAAGCTAACCACGATGCTAATACACTTTTTTTGTTTGTTTGTTTGTTTCTTTTGAATGACTGTCCTCTACCCCCTAAGCAGTGGCCAACAACCAAGTGTAGGCTCTCCCCCTGTCAAGCAGCCACCACTGGTCTAGACTTGGCTCCTCATAACACTCATTCCCTCTGACCATGTGGTTGGGCAAGTGGTCTGGATTCCATTAAGTGATCCCATCCTCTGTAGTTTGGATCTCAATATCTCTCTAATGACTCAGGTCAAAGACTTGGTCCTTAGGTGCTATTGGGAGGTAAAGGGGTCTTTGAGAGGTGGGACTGAGTGGGCCAAAGTTATGTCTTTGAGGTGTGCCTCAGGAAAGTTAGGCCATTCCCTCCCCATTTCTTCTTTCTCTCACTTGCTTCCCAGCAAGGCCAGTGGTTCTGCCCCCTCCCTTGTTCTCCCTTTATGAACTATTGCATCTCCTCAGATCCATAGTGTGGGGGCCTCAGAACCTGTAGAACTGGGAAGCAGAACAGACGTTCCTCAGTTAGATTTGGTGGCTCACCTCTGTGACCCCAGCTCTCAGGGTAGAGACAGAACAATTGGGAGTTCAAGGTCATGCTTACCTTGATAGTGACTTCAAGACCATCTTGGAGTACACGAAATCCTGCCTTTAAAAAACAAATGACAAAAGCAATCCCCCCAACTCTTCTCCTTGTGAATCAGTTGTCTTGGTTCTTGTTATTGTCATGCAAAGCTAGAGGTTCACATTGTACACATGATTCTGACAGGACATGGCTCTTCCATCCTCAGAGCATGTGTACCAACCTGTGGTCAGCCTGAGCTCTAATGTAACACCCCTCTCACAAGGAACTCCCAAGCTCCCTCCCTGCTGAAGGAAGCCTGTGAGAGTCCACACACCTCAGGCAACACACCTGAGAGGGAACAGTCTCCAAGACTCTAGTGCTGTTCCCCGGGGTGTATCTGCTTCTTGGCCCCTTGTCAAGGATAAAGGCTCGGATTCAGATGGGGTGAGGAGAGAACCCTGGGCATGTCCAGTTAGATGGTTCTCAGAAATTCACTTCCTTGCATTGCAAAGTTATTTGCAATCAGGTTTAGAGCCCACCACCAGCACTACCACACACACATACACACACACACACACACACACACACAAAGAGCAAAAGGACAAAGTTAAATGTCTTCATGTGATAATTTTAGGATTTTAAAAGAAGGTCTTATGCCCTGTAGTAGGGGTGGGGAGACTTTCCAAGAATACCCCATGGGGTTAAGACAGGGTTGTACCAGAATGGCAGGAAATTGACAATTTGGAACTTTCCTGCTGATAGAACCTTAAAGCCAATTTGGGGCATTCTGAGCACAAAGTGACTTTAACATTAACCTTAAATTGAAGTTAACTTATTTGTGGTTATAAGATCTTTCAAAGCATGATATTTTATCGAAGTGGAAAATCTTTCCCCCACTGACCTTGGCCACATTCTAGCTTCAGGACACATTTAGCAGGACACTGTAGCAATGACAACCTGGAGTTAGACAGCAGCTGTGCCATGGTCCTACTCCTCATATGACCATGGTTGAGTGAGCCAGACTCTCTTAAGTAGGTTACCTCAAACCAGAGTGTGTGTGCATGTGTGCATGCGTGCGTGTGTGTGTGTGTGTGTGTGTGTGTGATGTGTGTAGTGTGGTGGAAGTTCAGACAACTCACTGGATCAAGGAAGCAGGATACTAACTCATCTAAGGATGGTGAGTCTCCTTGACAATTTAGTGTGTACTCAGCCCTACAAAGCACAGTAAACGTTAAATGGTCCTCAGTGAACCTGACTCACAATCACTGACACAATCTCATTAAGATTAAAATATTTAGGTTCAAATATTTAGAGGTCATTGTCTTCAACCTGAGTTTCTTCTTTTGTAGAACAAGACACAGCACTGGGGTCCTTGATGTTTAAGAAATAACCCGTGCCCATGCCTGAGTCATGTACATGCTGTTCATAAAGTGCACTTGGATATTTCAACAATTGCTTTAACTAGCAAGATGGTTCTCTGACTACCTGTGGGTTTCCATAGTCATTAGAACATACTGTGCTCCATAATGGATGGAGCCGATAATTTACCCCAATGGGGTTACCTCCCATAAAATATAATCCCGTAGCCTAGAAATTAGTATCTTTCAGTGATACAATGTTGACATTTTTCATATTTTTATTACATTTATTCATATGTATGTATGCATGTGTGTGTATATTTGATTGTGGAGTCCAAAGGACAACTTGTATGAGTCAGTCTTCTCCTTATACCATGTGCGTCCAAGGGACTGAAGTGTCACCAGGCTTGGCTAAAGTGTCCTTGCACCACTGAGCCCATCAGTTACATTTGACAAGTGTTTTATTTTTTCCCTTGCAAGTCTGGGACCTGGAACTTGTTTGTTGACCTTTGTGAGTTGAAGAACCTAAGAAGTAGCTTCCAGGTAACAAAATCATTGTCCTGTTGCTTCAGTTAAGAGCAGGCTTAAAGGAACATCTTGATTTCTGTGACCTCAGTCAGCTCTGATGACTGACTGAACTCCACAACTAACTGTGTTCATGGCCTACTTTGGCATATCTACTGCCTGCCTTGTGGTGAAAGAGACCCCTGCATAAAACACCACTTAGAGAAAATGAGGTTCACCAACCCAAACACCAGTAAACTCCAGATGATGACATGAAGATTTCAACATAACTATAAAAACATGAACTTTTTGATTCTGTGAATTTTTGAAGAGCACAACTACAACTGAGAAAAAAAAGAAAAAGAAAAATTCTCAAAAGAGGCTCTAAATAGCAGTATTTACATCGCATACAAACTGCTTGATCTCACCAGTAATTACAGAGCTAACCATTAACGTGGGGTGTGTGTGTGTCATGTTTTTTCTGTAAATGCCCAATTAAAATAAATTACCCCAAGTGGGTAAGGAAAGGAGCAAGCCCACCTTGTGCACACGCACTTCAGGCAAGGTTCTTGGCTCAAGACTGACATTACCTAGAGACAACACGCCCAGGATTGTGAGTCTGCTTGTGAGTCAGGTATGTTACAGCTAAGATTCCACCCAAACAAAAGCACTGAGAATCTGCACAGAGACAAGTGCGTTCATGCCAGTGTGTTTAATGAACGAAGTGCCTTCTACTCAGTGCTTCCATGTGACCGATGGTGTTCCAAAGCTCGACTTGTATGTGGGTAGAGGCAGGGGCGTGAGGGTGCACAGGGGATCACACGTGTATACATTGAGAAGACAGTGTACAGTGTCAGTTTTGGGAATCCTCTCCGACTCCTATGAGGTGAGGTCTCTCTTTGACCTAGAACCCACTGATTAGGCTAATATGGCTGCCCAGTGATTACCAGGGATCCTCTTGTCTCCAATTCTGCAGAGCCGAGATTTAAGTATGTGCCATGACACCTGGCCTGGCCTCATGCTTACAGGGCTAGCACTTTACTCTGTGTGCTCTCTCTCCAGGCTCTTTTTTTGTTTGTGTGGTGTGTTTTGGAGGTGGGGTGGGGTACGCACCCACCAGAGCATGCATGTGGGAATCACGGGACAACACACGGGAGTCTGTTTTTTACTTCTAGTACGTGGGTCCTGGAAAGAGAACTTGAGTATCAGGCAGGGCTGCAAGCACTCACACCCACCGAGCCACCTGACTATGCCCCTCGATCCACTCCAAGGTTCTCTGCTAACTATCATCTCAGCTTTGTTCAGACCTACCATGTGAGTTAGTCAGCCGTGCCCACTCAAAACCTGCTACAGCAACACAGAGAAACGGAAAACAGGTAGATACAGATGAGGGATTGGGTAAATCCACTGCAGGGAATCGACCATCAGATCATGGAGGAGGGCCCCACCGGCATGGCTCAGGTCGTAGTGAAGTGCTCGGCGAGTGTGCCTGACGTGTGACTGAGTGAGGTGAGGTGACCCGAAAGAATGTGTGCTCCTTTGCCCAGCCTGCTCCAGCATGCATGTGAGCACAGCTCAGGAGGAAGACCATGAGAACCCATCTCAGAATAAGAACCAGAAGGAGGACTGGGGGTGCAGCTCAGCGGTGGAGTGCTTGCCAGGCATGTGTGAGTCCAAGTTCAATCTCTAGTACTACGCCCAGCCAAAAAAAAATCATAGAGTTAGTAATCATACAATAAAATGTTAACAGGGCCTGGCTGCAGATGCAGATGTGCAGCAGGATTGCTTTGTTCTGGATACTTCTCACATTCCTCCTTCCCTTTGATCATAGGTGTTACTGTTACTAAATTAACATGAAAGCACATCTGCGCCGCCATCCCCATCCCCAGTGTGTGTTCCAACATGGCAGGGCTGTATGGACTGCCATAGGAATATAGAGCCCCACAGTCCAAAACCCTCACACCCAGACTGTTCTCGGTATTTTCCTTGAACCAATAAAATACTGAAACCTTTCTTCCCATATCAAAAATGTATTACAGCATCTTAATCACATCACTTAAGAATAAAGACATATACACATTAAAATCCAGCAGAAGGGTACAAAGTGTGGAAAACATGCCCTGGGCCTCACCCTGGAGCCTTGTTCCCAGGGGCCACCCCATGTCCATGAGAGACAGACAGAACGAAGTAAGCCCCAAAGTTAGCAATCAAGAGCTACCCTGCTCTGCAACCGGGTAATCTGCTTATGGGCTCCTGAGCAGCCCAGCTGTCACCCCGAGTCTCTGGCGTAAGGGATGAGGGAATCAACACCTATGCTACGGTCTTGGCTTTCATCAGATGCACACAGTGCTGGCGGAGGCCATCTCTACACTTGGAGTGACGGGGCTTTGGTCTACTTGTACTGTGTCAGTCATTTACAGTCTGTCACTGGGTCCTGGAAGTTCCATAGGTAGAGTTCAGCCTGAAAATTATAGGTGGCAAGATGAAGACATCACTGAGAACTTCCAAGAGCGGAAATTTGCAAAATAAATCTACCAATTTATCTACCTTCCTGGGAAGGTGCTCGAAAACTTTGGCCTGGCCATAGGTGCCCTCTGGCCTTATATATCTAGACAGGTATATAACTTAAACCCAGATTCTCCTATTTGGTTGGTCTAGATACCTGACTCGCCAGGAGATCCTACCTCTACCTTCTCACTGGTTGAGATTACAAGTTTAAAGGGGGGTGGGGGAGGGAGGGCTGATGTGGCAAAGGCTTTAGCACCTGAGCAGTTCCCCAGCCCTTTGTTCACCAGGGACATGAAGATTGACAGTAGCAGCCTGGTTCTGTGCTGTGCGTGGGAGTTTGCAGGCAAGACTCGCCCAGTACTACGGTGCATATGCTTTCCTTGAGCACACCTGGTCTGTCAGCCTCACCATACCTTGAGATCAAGAGACCCTGTGGACTCCAGGAAGCAAGCAAGGGAAAGGTGCATCTTCCAAGGTAGCTAAGAAACAATTCTTTTTTTGTTTTTTGTGTTTTGTTTTTTCGAGACAGGGTTTCTCTGTGTAGCCCTGGCTGCCCTGGAACTCACTCTGTAGACCAGGCTGGCCTCGAACTCAGAAATCCACCTGCCTCTGCCTCCCGAGTGCTGGGATTACAGGCGTGCGCCACTACTGCCTGGCTAAGAAACAATTCTTAAGCCTCTCACCTGTGCCTCCGTGGTGTATAGGTTAATTGAGGGAACTATAAAACTAGGACACAGCTAGCCAGAGAGACCCAGAAGGGTGCAAACATGGATCAGGCTGAGCCAAGTAGAAGATGGAAGGCAGACAAAGCAAAGTATCACATATAGCCAGGGGCAGCCATTATCTAGCACAGCGGGGCCAGCTCCAGATGAATCTACAAACACGGATGCCTATACCTTGCTCCCAGAAGCCCTGGGGACTGCAGTGAAGGAGGGATCACTCCTAGATCATGCTGGGTTGGTCATAAACTTGCGCCTCAGAGTGCTGATGTGCTTTGAGAACTTTGTAAATGCTTATTACAGGAGTCACATCTGCCAAGGTTTCGTGTGAGCCTAGTGTATTACCTAGAACTTGATTTCCTTCTCAGAAACACACTAATCCCAGGTTTCCATTCAAAGAGGAGTGAAGGAACATGTAGAATGTCCCAGTTCCTGACTGAGTGGGACGTCTCCTGAGTGTAGGCCAGTCCTCCTGGTGGAGAAGGATGTGTCCTGAAAGGTACAGCAGCTCTCTGTCCCACACGCAGAAGCTTGCTGACTACACTCTACTATGGGTTCTTCCATTTAGACAAGATCCAACTGATGTTAAGGTGAAATGTGGTTTGATTGAACAAGATGTGTCTGCTCTAATAAGATTTGCTGGGTCAGGTACAATGGCTGAGGTAGGAACGAAGAAACTGAACAATAGTTCTCTTCAAGAAGGAGGAAGAGGAGGAGAGAGAGGGGAGAGGAGGAAAAGGAGGAAGAGACTGTAGGGACTGAAGAGATAGCTTGTAGGTAAGAGGACTATTACCCTTCCTGAGGACCTGGGTTCAACTCCTAGTACTCATCGCCTGATTGTAAGATCCAAGGTCCAGTGTCTTCCTCGGTCCCCTGGGCACCTGCACACACATGGCACATGCTTACACAGACACACAGACACACTATAAATCTAATAAAAACTGAAAACAAAAGAGGGAGAGACCTGTAGAATCAAGTTTCTCTTTCAATTCTACAGTGTTGGGCATCACAAACAGTAACCTGCTTTCCACCACTAAGCCACATCCAGCTTGGTGGTGTCTTTCTTTGTTGTATTTACTTTGCTTGTCTAGGTTCATTTGTTTATATGTTTGAGACGGTATCTCCTGTAGCCCATGCTGGCCTTAACCTTGCCATATAGCCTCAAAGTCATCTTGAACTTTTGATCCTCCTGTGCCTCGTCCCCAGGACTGGGGCTACAGGTGTGCACCACCACCACACTTGATTTATGTGATGCCGTGGTCATGTAGGGATGGAACTCAGGGTCTCCAGAATGCTAGGCAAGCACTCTGTCATTGAAACCACATCCCCAA
Organism: Rhynchomys soricoides; assembly: GCA_019843965.1. NCBI lineage: Eukaryota > Metazoa > Chordata > Mammalia > Rodentia > Muridae > Rhynchomys > Rhynchomys soricoides. The sequence goes on from JADRCH010000135.1 coordinate 3,140,854, forward strand.
ATCTGTGGTACCTTTTCAATTAAAGATAACAACAATATGTATGGCTTCCTGAAGATCCGATGAGGTCCTCTTGCTGTCCCCCCCCCCCCCCCCAAGACAAAAGGCAGGTCCACAGCAGCCTGCTGTCTGCTCCAGTTCCCATTATCTGACTACTTCCTCCTCCCAGCCTCTCCACTGTTTGAGTCACAGTGCATACCCCTGGGACATGCACATACCCCTGGGGTGTGCTGTCAGTGCCCCTGTCAGGTTTTAGCGTCTTCTGTCTGTTCCACCTGAACCCTCACATGTCTCCTCTCTGTCCTTCCCAGAATGTGCCAACTGGAAGTGTGTGTGGGGGCCAAACACTGCTTCACATACCTGCTGCGTCCATTCCCCAGAGCCTCACGCATGTCCAACCCCGGAACCAGTCTCCTCCTCTAGAACCAGGACTAAGCAAGGTGCCCCTTTCATGCCCTTTCATGAATGTTAAGTATATGCGGTCAGCACTCTGGGTGTATTCTAAATGTCTGTGGTTACAACCCGTTGCTCTTTCCTCTGACAGCCCTTGCCCTCTGTATGCTGTGATCCTGTTCCCAGTGGGGTGAAGGGTTAACTGGGTCAGGGAGAATGCTAATAACAAACCCTTTGAAGCTGGGCAGCTGCTAGTTGAAGGTGGGTGGCTCAGGAAATCCTGGAGCTGTAGACATGGTTTCAGTGGTGGGGATGGGAGCCAACAATATCACTGCTTGCTTTTCAAAGGCTCCCTCTGTTAGAGCAAGCATGGTCCTGCCTCCCATGCTTCCTGTGATCACAGGGGTGATGTACTGTGCCGAGCAGTATGTACCTGCCCTGAAGTCAGGTCTGCAGACCCCCAGCTATCACCTAATGTCTGTCATTTCAAATGGCCTGGCCTTGCTTAGCCCACCTCCTGAACCATGAGAAGAAGCTCAGGGACACTGAACTCTGGGGTACTACACCATGCCAGAGCCAACAACCAACACAGGCATGTCTAAGAAGCCATTAGCTATCTTTCCTAAAGGTTGCAGAGACTTCTACAACCAAGAATTTCCCAAGTGATCCTTTCATAGCTCTTGGCTGTAACAACAACAACAACAACAACAACAACAACAACAACAACAACAATGTGAGAAGTCAAAAATGGAAATCACTCTGAAGAAATGTCTAGGGCCTTGAGTGCAAGTCCCCAGGAAGATGTCTTCATGAACACTCGGAATCCTCCAAGCACACAGTCCTGGCAGATGCCTCTCACTGCCTCCACACAGCAGGGAGAGCTCTGCTCATCCTCCCAGCCCTTCATGGAGTTTGCAGAACGGACACAACACAAACATTGGCCAAGCAGGAAGTACCTGAAAACAGCCGGCGGTGTGCCTGAGCCCCAGAAGAGCTCCACTTGCCGATGATTGCCCAGGTTGCCCTGAGCCCCATTAGAGCTCCTAAGGATGACTGGGGTTTTGGTGAGTCTACCTATGTGGCTGGTAGGTAGCTGGAGTCCTAAATCAAAAGTTTTTTTGTATTTTTGTTTTGTTTTGTTTTTCTTCCACTAAGGACAGATTAAGAGTTGAGATGGAATCCACCAAGAGAATCTGCCTTGTTTCTAAATACTTAACTTCACAAGCAGGATGTTGTAAAGTCTTATTTAACTAGACATGAAAAATAATCTTTTTGAGCCAGGCAGTGGTGGCGCATGCATTTAATCCCAGCACTCGGGAGGCAGAGACAGGCAAATTTCTGAGTTCGAGGCCAGCCTGGTCTACAGAGTGAGTTCCAGGACAGCCAGGGCACCACAGAGGAACCCTGTCTCAAAAAACCAAAAAAAGGAAAAAAAAAAAGAAAAATAATCTTTTCTGCCCCACGTTGTAAGATTTAAAAGAACAATACAAACATAGCAATACAATTCAAAAGCATGGAGGGATGCCAGATGTCTCTGAAATCCTGTTTACGGTTACAGCAATGGATTCAGGTCTGGGTTCTGGCTGTCCAGGACACTCTAGCAGTATCTCAGCTGCGTGTCCACCTCTACCACCACTTAGATATAAGAAACAACTTCCTCATTAACCTTTTCCTGACCTGTGGTCAGAAACAGCCTGACCTGTGGTCAGAACAGACATAAATATGATGGATCACCAGCAAAGTGCCTGGGCCCTAGCCCTGACTTTGGAGTCTCATCTAAACATGTCAGTCAGAGAAACTGACTATGACAAATCCACTTAAAAGTTGATCAGAGAAAACTTGAGAATCAGAATGTGGCTCAGCAGAAGGGGCAAGAGTCTCAAGACACTTAATGTAGAGAGAAGAGAGAAGATACTAAGTCAATGCCATGATGTCTGCGAAGAAATGTCACCGCTGTTGTGTGTGCGCCAACACAGTAACGGTCTAAACAAGTTCACATGCGGTGTTCTTGATCTGGGTCTGTGTGAGTGCGTGCCATGAGATGGAACTTAGGGTCAGAGGTCATCTGGTAGCTCTAGGTGGTACTGAGGGGGCAGTGGGTCCCATCTTGTTTATGCAGAAGAGAAGTTGAGGAGGAGCAGGGTGTGTGTCGGGCGGGTGTGTCTCAAATCAATTCATCTGTTGAATGTTCAGCTCTAAACAAACTGAATCATAAAAAAATGAGTGAATCTGGGAAGCATAGTAAGCCAGGTGACCTGCACTCAGAAAGAAAGAAAAAAGTAAGCATATTCTCTTTCATATGTGGATCCTAGCAAAAAGGTAGAACACAAATTTATAAATAGGGTCCAGTGTGGGCAAGGTCTAGCAAGCTAGATGGTAATAATGAGGGCTGAAGGGCAGAGTGCAGCCACTCTGCTCGTCCCCTCCATGAAGACATATGCTCACCTCGCCTCCACATCCGAAGGGTCCTAGGCGTTTGCTTCCCTCTCAGAGGTGCTTAGTCTTGTTTGATGGTGCAACTGCATCTCTTGTCCCCTGGAGAACATTAGCTGGAAAGTTTAGAAGTTCCTCTCTAACATACTTAGTCTATTTAATCCAAGGTTAATGTTTTGTCTCTTTTTCTGCTTAACGATGTTCTTTCACATGTTCTTGTACACGTATGGAATGTGTACACGTTCCATACGTGCCAGGGGGCAACATCAAATGTCTTCCTCAATCTGTCTCTACCTTATTTTTCTTAGAAAAAAATTTTCAGGTATTTTATGTTACTTTTAAAAAGACTTGTTATTGTAGGCAGCGGCGGTGCACACTTTTGATCCCAGCACTGGGGAGGCAGAGTGCGGTGGATCTCTGTGCATTTCAAAGGCAGCCTGGTCTACAGAATTAGTTCCAGGATAGCCAAGAATACACAGAGAAAACAAAACAAAACAAACAAAAGATTTGTTTTTACTTTAATGGTGTGTTTTGGGTAGGTATGTACAGGGCCAGGAGAGGATACTGACCCCCTGTAGTTGGAGTTGGAGGTGGTTGAAGGCTGCTCAGTATGGGTGCTGGGAACCAAACCCAGGTCCTCTGCAACAGTGGTATGTATTTTTAACTGCTAGGCTTCTATTTTCATGTATATGTATATGAATATATATATGATGTATATGTATATATGCATACATGTATGTGTATATATACATATATGAATATATACATATATACATTTATATATTCATTCTATATGTATGTACTACTTGTGTGCCTAGTGTCCAAAGAGGCTAGAAAGAAGTCGTTGGATTCCCTGGAACTGAAATTACCGGTAGTTGTAAGTGGCCATGTGAATGCTGGGAATCAAACCCACCTCCTCTGTAAGAACAGACAGTGCTTTTAACTGCTGAGTCATGTTCTCGGCCCCAACTATCTTACTTTTTGAGACAGGGCCTCTCACTGAACCTTGAGTTCACTGACTTGGCTAGACAGGCTGACCAGTGAGCCCCAAGGATCCTCTTGTCCCTGAGTCCCCAGCACCGGGATTATAAGTCCATGCTGCCATCCATGCCCAGCTTTTTTTTTTTTTTTTTTTTTTTAGGTAGGTTCTGGAGATCAAACTTGGGTCCACACGCTCGCCACACGAGCACATTTTACCAACTGACTTGTCTCCCTAGCTGATTTTAAAATGGCTTCCTTCCAAATATCTGAAGATCCTGCACATCCATTTATACCTCTGAATGAATAAACTGACTAATGAGTATCACACGGGGAGCTGTTGTGGGTTTGGTCTCAGGCTGAGGCGGGCCTCGGAGCCACTGGTTCCGTGGTTCTGTAGGCAGCTCCTAATTACCTTCCTACTCACCAGAGGGCCCCTCCCCTGCTTCTGTAATGGCTGGCAGTGGGCTTTGGGGTTTCTCTGCAGCTGATCTTATCATCCTGGGCATCTTCTGGACACATGTTGGGCTGATGTCTCCCTAATTCCCGTCACCTTAATTGCATCTGCTCTCCATCTTCTGAAACTGCTCCATCATTTCAGGGCACCTCCATGTCACCCACACCTAATTCTGTCTTTTAAAAGATCCGCTTTTCTATTGCTTAGGATCCCTGGCACCGTGAGGGGCTGGGAGGTGGAGATCGGTCCACTTCCGTTGCCATGTGTGTAGGAGGTGCTGCAGCCTATCTATCCCCCCTTGTGTTTCTGTTTCAAGGAGTAAAATACTTTCCACCACCACATTTTGTGATTAATTAAGTCCTGCCTGTTCAAAGTAAAAAGCTACAATAGTCGACTGTTTTGGTGTAAACCTGGGTAGAGATGTGTTCATTCATTTCTCTGGTTTCCTAAATTGACAGTGTTTACGACATTTGACCTTGCGTTGGCCCTGAACGGCAGGCATACTGCATTCCCCTTCTGGGTGGGAATGGTGAACTTGACCCTCTCTGTTCCTCAGGCCACATCAAGTGGCTTGTCTGCTCTGAACCTAGTGACTTCTGATGTCATTCTTCGTTACTTTGAAGCTCTCCACTGCTGATTTTTGGAAACCACATGGCAAAGCAAGTCAGAAAAAGTACATGCTCAGATCATTACCACTGGAAACTGGGGCTGAAGAGAAAAGCAGCCAGTTTGGTGACGTTTTTCTAAAACTGCTCCAGGCAGGCAGAGGTTTTGCTGGTACTGGGCCCTAGTTCCTATCCGAGCATGAGTTTTTATCAGGATTTTTTCCCCTAGCAGCCTCATCATGGGGTAAAAAGGCACGCACTGCACATTGGTATGAACATTACGTGATAATTGGATACTCACACTGTCATGCTTAATCTTGCCCACCTGATTGGGTGGAGAGACACTTAGAAAATGTATAAAGCAGGCCTCTGGCCGCACCCGTGAGGACATTTCCAGAGATGAGGCGGTCATGACAGCTCACTGATGGAATCAAAGCTCCACTGGTAGCGGCAGACCGTGAGGACCATGAGATGCATCTCAGAGCTGGTGTCTTGCCCTCCCTTCTCCCTGTTCTGGCTGCACTTTGTTCCTGTCTGCCACCCTTGGAACTACTCCGTTCCCTCACGCTCCCCCCAACCCCCACCACCGCGGATTGATGCTTCTGAAACCAGGAACAAAGCAAATCTTTGTTCTTAAGTAGGTTCTGTTGTGAGGTACTTGATCACTGTGACAAAAAATCTGACATATACATACAAACACACATGTGTACTTACACACACACAAGTGTACTTACACACACGTGTACTTACACACACAAGTGTACTTACACACACATACACACATACACATGTGTATTTACACACATACATATACACACATATACACATGTGTACTTACACACATACACACGTGTGTTCTTACACATACACATGTGTATTTACACACACATACATACATACACACACGTACACACACACACACCCCTATACTGAAGAATGTATTTAACACATACGTGTTCTCTTCCAAACCAAAACCAAATTGTCTTTTGATGATGTAACCATGAACAGAAAAAGTTATTCCAGCTCATGAATGCAAAACTCTGCTTGAGTCTCAACTTAGAAATTGTGAGCGAGTGCCTGGCACCGCAGTCAGCCTAAAGTACACAGGTAAAAGAAATCATCTATAGTCACCGTCTGGGGTTCCCTTACAGGATAGCACCAGGGAAGGCTGGACAGGTCAGGCCCAGCAAGTGCCTGGCTGGGGGATAAGCTTTCTGCTCCCTGGTTTCAGTCTCTCTCCTCAAAGCCTTCTGCTTTCTAGAATCAAACCAACAAAACTGATGGTTTTGTTGCTCAGCAGTCACTTAAGAAGGCACAGCCCTGCTCTGAAAGCTCGTGTGGCTTTGCTCTATGTCCACCAGATCAACCCTCCATCGTTGTATCTCCAAGGCCTTCCAGGGTTTCCCCACTGTAGGATGTCAGTCATATGAGATCCCAGTCCTGTAGAAAACCAGGCCCTAAGCAGGACAAGAACACTCCCAGCTGTCCCTTCCCAGCCTGTGAGGATCAGACTCAGCCTGACTAGTGCCAGATTGCTCATCCACCCGAGAAAGGGTGGCCCCTGTCACAGAGCCCTGCTCTCCTGTCTCAGTCAAGAAGCACAGACAGATCACACATTAACCACGCCTGCTTCCTCACGGTAGCAGGCATTCCCTTCCCTTGTAAACCTTAAAAGAAGGTACCCTCTCTGACAGCATGACTGCCAATCCTTACATTAGACCCCCAGGATATTGATACTGCCTGCTGTGTGCTGACAAACCCTTTGCCTGAAGGATTCTGCTCAGTCTCTCTCTCTCTCTCTCTCTCTCTCTCTCTCTCTCTTCTCTCATTCCCTAAAACCTAATAAGTGTTAGTTCTCTTAGTTCATAAGTGTGCTCGGTTCTTTCCCAGCCTCCCCCATGATCATCTCCTTTGCTAGTGAGCTTTCTTTTTTTGTTTGTTTGTTTTTTGTTTTTTGTTTTTTTTTGAGACAGGGTTTCTCTATGTAGCCCTGGCTGTCCTGGAACTCACTCTGTAGACCAGGCTGGCCTTGAACTCAGAAATCCTCCTGCCTCTGCCTCCCGAGTGCTGGGATTTTTCTTTAATTTATTCTAGTTCTCAACTGTCTGTCCTGCCCTCACCCTCTCTGACCAGCTCTCATGTAGCTGTCCCTGGCCTTGAACTACTAATGCTCCTTCCTCATCCCCCAAGTGCTACAGGTGTGTGCCACCATTTCTGGCTTCAAGCTTTAATCATTTATTTTTGGCCTACCTTTCGTGGGCCAGGCGACTTCTAACTGGCGGAAATAGTGGGGAAAAGCAAAAAATATTTAAAATAAGTAAAGTGAGACCTCCCTTGGAGGTCGGATTCTAGTGAGAAGATTGGACTCTTCTTACAATTTAAAAGTAAATAAGGTAGGTACAGTGAGTGCCTGGTGTTTGGGGGAGATCAGAAAATGTCCTCAACAGGGTGGCCCCTGAGTTGAAGGAAGAGAAGGGAAGGGGCGGGGGTTACAAGACCAGTGAAGAGCTCCTGTGACAGAGAAACAGGGCCAGAGACATCTATCTTAGAACGTGCCTCCTCATGCGACCATGAAGGCGGGACAGCTCTTATGTGGCCCAGAGACAGCAGCTCCTCAGTTCAACCCTAATCCACCCCCATTTCTTTTCCCACATGAGCCCTCAGACCATACTTAGCAATTAGCTTCGGGATCAGGGAGGAAGGCCAGGGCTGCGTGTATCGTGTATCGAAGACTGGTTCAGGATGTCAGGAAAAGGATGTACATGTCCAAGCCCAGGCCCATTGGGGATAAATCATGAGGAGAGTCTGCAGGAGGGAGGACCCGGCCTAGGTGATATGTGGGGCCATGGAGGGGTGTTATGACGGGAGTTGATGTAAGCCCCAGCAAAGCAGGGAGGAGCACAGAACAGGAGCCCATCCCACAGCGAGTGTCACAGCACCGCTGAGGGGCGGTCGTCCACGGATGACCCCATGATCTTGAGCACCCGAGGGGCCTGAACGATGCCCACAGGCTAGTGCTTACCAGATTCTACTAAGCTTTGTGCACAAGCTATCCAACCACCTAATTAGAATCTCCGAGCTTGTCCCCCATGACTCTCTTCCCCAGACATCTCCACCTCAGTAAAGAGCTGCATCTCCATCCAGTTGCTCAGACCTAGAGCCTACGCCAGCCCCTCCTCTCTGCACATCCCGGGCAGCGCTTACTGGCTACTGCGTGAGGACAGTACTGGGGCTCCCTGACCAGGCACATACCAAGTTCTCCTCAGCTAAACTGTCTCTTTACAAGGCTACAGACAAGGCCTGGTGGAGGTCCCAGCTGAGCCTCAGGCTACCATCCCCCAACGGTTCTTGGCAAGGTTCGGATCCCTGTGGGCTATTGGACTGAAGCACCAGCTCCTTGCTGGCCACAGGCCAAACCCCATTCCTTGCCACAAGGGCTTCTCCATATGGCAGCTGCCTTGATGAAATTGAGCAAGGTGAATGCAAAGAAAGGCAGCTGGCAAGGCAGAAGTAAGATCTTACAGAATGTGAACATGGAGGCACCATTCCACCATGGGCTACTAGAAGCAAGTTATGAGCCTTGCCGTGTTCAGAGAAGACTTTACAGGGCATGGATTTGATAGGTGGGTAAGTGGTGGCCCCCAAACCCTGCCCTATCACACCTTATCACTGGTCCGGCCTCCAAATTATCCCTGTGTCTGCCATATCTCCCCATGGTCATTGCCACAAGTCCATGTCCCTGGGCTGCCACTGGTCTCCTTTGGGTCCTTCCTTCACAGCATGTATTACACATACACATGGTACTTTTCCATGCCTTAGGGTCCCAGTGATCCAACTGCTGACAGACTCAGACTTCCAGGCCCTTTGCTGCCTTCAGACTCACTGAGCTTATTCTTCTGGTCTGGGATCTGTACTTCTTGTCTTTGTCCCAGGTCTGCATAGAGCCAGCTGGTCTCTAGACTCCAGCTCTCTAACAGCTGGCCTTGCCCTGGAGGACAGGTATGAGGTGTGACCCAACCCCCCAGTTAGCCAACCGGGCCATTTTTCTCAGGACATCTTTCTCTACCCTCATCTTGTTTGTTAATTAACTGCCTTTGTTTCAGTAGAGCCTAAGTTCTGTCAGAGAGAGAGACAGAGAGAGAGAGAGAGAGAGAGGGAGGGAGAGAGAGAGAGACTAATTTGAGGTGGGGTTTACAAAGTTGGTACATGTACTGAGAATGGCTTGGGTGGGGTCTGAGTGACTTTGCCTGACAGAAGCTAATGTATATTTTCCCCAGATAGGGTATCAACCACAACCAAAAAAAAAAAAAAGAGCAATCTCACACAAGTCTAGCTTGGGGAACTGGTGAATTTATTGGGGTTACTGAAGAGAGTGCAGATGACTCAGCAGCTCTATTAGTGAGGCCCAGCACCAGAGATTACTAAACCCTGTATCCTAGGGCTCCCTGCATGGCTGGCTGGTGGCTCCACCAGGCTTTCCCCTCTGTAGTCATTATTCATGTTTTTGTAACCCTGAGGAGGGGCCTGGTGAATCTGGTGACTTTCAGGACTTCCCAGATCTTTTAAGTCATAAGCCTCCCTCTTCCCACCATGAGGGAATGTTTCAATTTCAACAAAATGGCTATACCACAGTGTGACATATCCCCTGAGGCTCGACAGTTTGTCCGCTTGAACCCATCTGACGGTGCTGCTTTGGGAAGCTGGGGACCCTTTAGCAGGCGCAGCCACAGAGATGGGGAAGGGGCTTTGAGCTTTGTAGCCCTGCCCTCGTTCTGACCTGAGCAGCCAGCTTCCTGTTCCACCAACACGTGCACGGATCCCCCTCTAGGTGAGGGCACGTCTGTGTCAGGTAACCAATCACTGGGCGAGGAGTAGGCGGGACTTCCGGGTTGGAGACCAGGGTGGGGGGGGTGGGGGAGGACTGGCTTTTGGATGCGGAGAGCTTTGAGGACAAAATGTAGCCAATGAGAGGCTCCCGATTTAGATGGCTTGCCTGTGTCTCTTCCTTAAGATTTAGTTCAGTTGGCAAGGCAGGAAGCTAGACAGGGAGCTCACTCTTGGAAAGGCAAGTTCTTTAAGACAAATGTTCTTTTCTGGAGCTCTCCCCCTGTGTGCAGTCCCTAGGAGGGGCAAGGTTTGGCTAGGTCTGCGGATTCCAAGACATGACTCAGAAAGGTGTAACTTTCCATTTCTCTCCTCTTCTGTCTCTTTCTTTTGGATGCTGGGCAGAGAGCCCAAGTGTGCTGTCTCTGGTGCTGTGATCTTTTTTACTGTTAGCCTAAAGCCACCCTCACTGCTGTGTGTCTAGCCTTCATGCCAGTGTAGACAACACGATTTATTCCTCCTACTATCCAGTCTCCTCCTCCAGGTAGCCACAGGGATTTACAGTCTGCCTTCCCTGAGGATTTTTCTCTAAAGCTCTTAAGAAACTGGCCTCAACCGTCTGTCTGAGTCTATCCTTATTTTTCACAAATGAGCCCAAGAACCTCAAGAAGGGAACCCCAACACCCAGAATCATACAGTGACTCACCAGACTCAAGATTTTCAGTGACACTGTGGAGAAAATGAAATGTTTCTTTGGCCCTAGATGGCATTACCACCATAGTGAACTCTGCCATACCTTCACTGCCGTGATGGCTGGACCACACCAAGCTGCAAGCCCGCGGGGCTTGCCTCTGTCTGGTGCCTGTCACAGCAGGGAAGGCATCTATGGATGATGCTGGAGATGGAAAGGATGACCCAGCAGAAGGCGGAGCTGCATGTACCTGGATAAAGAGGCTGCTTTGTAGTAGGAACAGGGAGTTTGGTAGCATGCGTATTGGACTTGAGGTGTTGGTTAGAAATCTAAGTGATACCCAAGAAATGACATCAAGCTGGAGTTAGATGTGGGTCTGGAATGAGACAGCATCAGTCTAAGCATCCACATGGTGAATGTACAGTATCCCATAATGTTGGCGGCGTGTCGCCGTCCAGACGGAGGTAGAGAGAGGGGCACTGGTGCCAGAGGCCACCTGCCATGTGAAGCATCTTACGTTGTCTCTACCTCCAGCCATCTGCATGGCCCACTTCCACTCCAGGCAGCCCTCCTAGATTTCACAGGATGCAGTGTCCCTCTGCCAGCTGGAAGCACTCCTCCTGGACTTTCAAGACAGGGCCGGGAAAAGGCTGGGATCAGGGAAGAGTTTAGGATGCCTTTGAGAAATCTCCAGGGGCCAGATGGAATTCTCTTATCAAGGCAGTTATTGTAAAAAGCAGAAAATGATTTGCAGCACCACCCAGCAAACCCAGAAGTTTCTGGAAATCATTAATCATACCAAGCAGGGGTATGCTACACTCACTGCAGGACTGTGAGTGCCTCCTGCAGCAGACCTGGGTACTGCCAGAAAACCTACCCGATACTCCCCAGATGGATGGATGGGTGGACAGTGCTTAGGCTTGGCTTTGGTGGTGAAGCTGCAGATATTAGCAGAGTCGCATGGGATATCATGAAGGACAAGGAGCCAAGGAAACATCTGTTTTCCATCTTTTAGCTCCTCAGGCCTCTTTGAGTAAAACAGACACTGTGAAGTCTCACCTCTGGAAAGCAAAATTCTCACGCAGAAAGGTGTGCACACAGTTTGAAGGAGTTTGAAGGATCCCAGCTACTGGGGGATCTTCAGGGGCCAATGGGTTCTTGACCTGACACCTTGGACCAGGAGAAGGCACATGCAGCTAAGTAAACAGTGGACAATGAATGGGCTGACTGAGGTCACAGTGAACTTCAGATGTTCCAGAGATGAGGGACTGACAGGTGTGTGTCTATGGAGCTAGTCCCAGACTCAGGGCACCCAGAGAAGGTGATCACATGGTTGGACCTTGATGACATGTAGGAGAAATATTTTATCCTCTTATACTAAAAATTTCAGAGAAGCCATGAGCAGGAGGAAGAGAAGAGGAGAGGTCTATGGTATCAGTGGACCTAAGCTTCCAGAGAGTCTCTCTGCTGAGACACGTGATCTAGTTCCTCTTCTTGTTGCTGTGGCAAAATACCTGGTAGAAGCAACCTAAGGGAGAAGGTTTGCTCTGACTCACAGTTCAAGGGCCCAGTTCATCATGGGGGAAGGTTGCTAGACTGATAGCTCAGTGGTTAGAGCACTGACCGCTCTTCCAGAGGACCAGGATTCAGTTTCCAGCATCCACATGGTGACTGACAACTGCCTTTAACTCCTGTTCCAGTTTATCCAACACCCTCTTCTGACCTTCAAGGGGGCTGTATGCCTGTGGTGTACAGACACACATGCAGACATATCACCCATCCGCATGAAAACAAGACAGACAGACAACAGTAACTACAGCTTGGTGACAGGAGCACGAGGCGGCTGGTCATGCTGAGTCTTTGAGAAGCAGAGAGAGGTGAACACTGCTCCTAGCTTGCTCTTTCTCTTCATTGAGTCCCAGGAATCCAGTCCACAAAACGTTGCTGCCCACCTTCAGTGTGGATCTTCCCACCTCAATGAAACCTCTCTGAGGATGACCTGACAGACACACTATAAAGTCGGTGGCACCGATAGTGAAGATGAGACGCCATGCTTTTCCTCAGCTGTCTAGGTAACCCTGCTTCCTGTATTTTTGGTGTTTACACAGGAAGCAGCACCTCCGAGCTGGGGTTCCTCACAGGTGTGCTGCGTATTCTTGCCTTTCCTGTTTCTGAAGGTAAGCACTGATCCACTTGATGGTCACTCACCAAGCCTGATGCCTCACATTCCCTGCGGGGCTCACCCAGGCCCCAAATGCAGCACTGTAAATATCTAACTGATCATCAGAGAGCTGTCTTTAGTTCCTGCTGCCCTTAGTAGAGGAAGTGATGGGAGCCACTCTGGGGATTGGATTCCCAGTTTCCCATCCTTGGGACATCATGTGGGGTTCAGGGTACAGGTGAGTAGGTGACATATGGTTTTCAGTGTCATCAGAACTGGTGTGGGAAGGTCTCTGTTGTCAGGTGCTGAGTGTGGAGCTTGGTCATGCCAAGCCTTGGAGGATAAGCACACCTGAGCTCAGTCTTTTCTCCTCGGGCCAGAAAGAAAGGCAGTCAGCTTGGAGATCCATGCAGGCTCTGGAAACCAGAAACGGAACAGAGTACAATGAAAGGAGAAGCTATAGTTACCCAGGGCAGTAACCTGGTTCAGTAACCAGGTTCAGTAACCCTGAACCTCTGGAAAACCAGCCAGCCTTCTGGCCTCTGTGGATGGAAGCAGGGTGGGTGCTCTGAGACCCACAGGGGCTTTTCTTTATTCAAAAGAAACATGAAGCAGGTGGGGGTTGTGGGGGTGTTTGGCCAGCATGAGCATGATCTCTGGGAGGTGCGAGTGGGGCACACAGGGACACAGTGCTGAGTGTCCCCGTCTCACAGGAAGGGAGGTCTTGCTGAGGTGCTGTAGCAGTGTATGCCCACCTCCAACCCAGGAAGCTCCCCACTGGTCACTTAACACTCAGTGCTACACACATCTGGGTCAAGATCAAGTGAGTGTAAGGGACAGGTGACCTGCTAACCTGGAGTAACACTCTCCCCTGCGAGTCTGAGAGTAGGGTGACAGTTTGAATGGCATCAAAGAAGCCAATGCCCACAGTTTTCATAAAACCCTCAGTGAAGGGGATGTGCTTCTGGGTTTTTGTCAAATAGATACAACTAGAGGCATCTGGAGAGAGGGAACCTCTATCAGGTTGGCCCGCAGGCAAGTATGTCGGATATTTATTTGATTAATGATTGATGTGGGAGGTCCTAGCCTGTAGTAGGTGGTGCTACTCCAGGACCTTGTAAGAAATGGGAAGTAAGCCAGTAAGCCTCGTTCCTGCACAGTCTCCTCTTCAGTGCCTGCCTCCAGGTTCTGCCTGGTGTTCCCACCCTGACCTCTGCCAACAAGGGACTATAAAGTGCAAGATGAACCTCTGGAAAACCAGCCAGCCTTCTGGCCTCTGTGGATGGAAGCAGGGTGGGTGCTCTGAGACCCACAGGGGTTTCACTCTACACACACGCACAGACAGAGAGAGAGAGAGAGCTACAGTTGGATTTGCTCAGTCTTTTATCACCCAACAGAAAACAAACTAGGAGTGAAGAAGGCTTTTTCCCAAAAGACTCTGAAATAATCAGGCAGCCATTAGTCCTTGCTTGTGGCAAAATGCAAGGCTTTCATAAAGCTCACTGCTGCATGCACACATTCATCAGAGAAAAGGAAGGAAGGAAAAAGAAGGGAATAGGAAGAGGAGAGCCAGAGGGTTACATTCTTGGGCACTTAATTCTACTGAAGCCACAGTAACCGTGAGTTACAAAGCTGGGAAGATGTCTGGTTGATTAGATTAAACTTTTCTATTTTAAAAGTTCACATCATCTCATATTCAGAGTTAGGGAGTGAGTACCTCCTTTTAAACTTTTTATACTGAAGTTCCATGGTGTCTAGCAATGGTGCTAGAAGGTGGGAGAGCCGTGTGTGTGTGTGTGTGTGTGTGTGTGTGTGCATGTGTAGGTATGCACGTATGTGAAGTGTGTATGTGTGTGTGTCTCCTAGGTGACTCTTAAATCCCATCGGGATGACATTCAAGATCAACCATCACAAACAGTGGGACACATGGTCTAAATGGGTGTGCCATCTGTAGGGTGCCTGAGAAACCTAAAACTACCCCCTCAGCGCAGTCTTACCTTGCTTGAATCTAGAGGGTTTATTGATCAAATATTTTCACAGAGACATGTTTGTTTTAAGGTGTGTAACTGACAATATCATGCAGATGAGACACCACTTTGTTTCATATGGCAACTATGACTTTCAATCACAAACCAACTCACCCTAAAGGCCTCTCTCACCAGCCTCTGACCTGCCAGGTCTGGCTTTCTGGCAGCCTGGGCTTTATTTTTAACTAGATACAGATGGCTTTAGTTGGAAGATAGCAACACTGTACTGATATTGGCCTTGAGGTGCACAGTTACAGCCTCTAGCCTCAGTGGAAACCCAAACCTCAGTGAAATGGGCAGCGTTTTTCTTGCAGTAGCAGGCCTCCATTTACTTGAATGTTACTACCTCGTTCATTGATATGAACTTGGTTCATCATCGTCTGCTTTTGCTTGGACCTTGCTGGCTGTCTTACTCAGGGTTTCTATTCCTCCACAAACATCATGACCAAGAAACAAATTGGGGAGGAAAGGGTTTATTGAGCTTACACTTCCATGCTGCTGTTCATCACCACAGGAAGTCAGGACTGGAACTCAAGCAGGTCAGGGATCAGGAGCTGATGCAGAGGCCATGGAGGAATGCTGCTTACTGGCTTACTTGCTCAGCCTGCTTTCTTATAGAGCCCAAGACTACCAGCCCACAGATGGTACCACCCACAAGGGGCCCTCCCCCCTTGATCACTAATTGAGAAAATGCCTTACAGCTGGATCTCATGGAGACATTTTCTCAACTGAGGCTCCTTTCTCTGTGATAACTCCAGCTTGTGTCAAGTTGACACAAAACCAGCCAGTACACTGACTGTCAAGATCAAGTTCTTAATAGGATTTCTCCAGGTTTACTGTGGTACTTGAATGTTGGTTCGGAACAGAAACTTTCCACTCATCTCATCTGTGGGACTGTGAAAGACAGCCTGGTTTCTGGTTGAGCTAAGGTTTAAAACCCCAGGACCCAGTAGGGATAACCCTACAAGGGACACTCGGCATTTTGCCATGCTTCTGGGCCCCAGGCTCCTGACATGAGGCCACAGCTCTCCTCCTTAGGTCTGTGACCATCAGTCAGGTAAGGGCAATGCCCAAGCCCCTCCCCAGGTAGAGGTGTGGTCACATAGCCTCAAGACATTCCCATTTTAATGAGGCACCTAGAGGCTTAGCCAATAAACTCCCCTTCCCCCTCCCAGCCACTCTTCCCTGCAAAAGGTATTTCAATCTCAGGCCCGCCCTGAGGTTGTGGGGTACAGATTCACTCATTGCCACTCTCCAACATGACAATAAATGCCCTAGAACCATAGACTGTCTCTCTTCATCAGGATCCACTATAGAGAAAGATGAAACAGGCCTTCGTCTAAAGAGCTGTGTCTAGTCTCCCACAGAAGGCCACTCAGCGCTCCCAGCCATGATCTCCACCAAACCAACCCAGCTAACCAGCAACAAATCAAGGTCCTGGTCCCCGACCAGACCTGGCCGGGCTCCTCCTCACCTTTTCCCCCTCGGCCCCGGGCTAGATCCAGCCCATGGGCTCTCACTCCATTCTCAGCTCTTTTGCAGCATCCAGCAGTGCCTGGGATGCCCAAGAGCCTGAGAACCAGATGGAGCCAGCTCAGTGCAGTCCCAGGACCCCCAGGATGTGCTCCCCCCCCCCACCCCAGACTGTATCCCGTGGCTTCTTACTGCTGGACACCTGCCCTGCGGTGCGGTGGGGTGAGTGAGGTCAAACTTCCTACATCCTGCTCCTCCCAGAGGCCTGACTCACCACCTTTAACCCAACACTCATCCTCAATGACCCAGTCGTTAAAGGGTTAAAGGTCAAGGACTTGAGTGAATCTCAGTCATGGCATCTTATCCTTTACGACTGCTGGGATCATTTGGTATTGCTCCACTAACCACACCTACCTCAGCCCTTGATCAATCTTGACCTAGCAGGAGGGAATCAGTGCATTCTTTCCCACAACATGGCCGTGGTGAGGCTTAGCACCTGTTCCTGACAGTTCATAAATTGCCGAGACTCAACCTATGCTTCCTGCTCCTATGTTTGCCACCTTGTTAGGAGGAAAAGGAATGTCAAAAATTGCCAACTAGAGCAGGGATGGGACCCACAGAGCACAATAAAGCAAATATTTGTGGATTATTTATCTTCTGACAGGCCAGCATACAGAATGTGTAATAATAACTCAACATAAGAAAACCAGTTAAAACTGGACACACGTGTCAAGACCTTTTATTGAAAACATCAGGCATAGGCTGGCTGAAGGCATTGAGATCCAAGATTAAAAGAACCAAGAGACTTCCATGATTCGAAGGTATATTTTCCAAAAGCATGTTGAACGGTGGCCATGACTCCTGGAATTATATTCCATATCACAAGATGGGATAAGGTACAGCAATGTAGGTTGCTCTAAAGCAAGCCTGGCATCTCCCCCTGTCATTGTTACCCCGTTTCTCTTTCCCATTTTCTCTCCTGTCATGACACTCATAGCAGAAGCCAAGCAAACACTGGCACCATGATCTTAAGCCTCCATAACATTGAACTGTGTAATGATAATTTTACACAGCCTCGGGCACTTTGTTACAGCAACAGAAAAGAGGCTAAGATATAATCATAAGACATTACAGAGAAGGGAACACAAAGGTTATGAGAGGTAGGGGCATCCTACACAGGTTGGCTTCCCAGAGGGTGTAACAGTAGTCACCTGAGGTCTGAATGCTGAGCAAACCTTCCCTGGGGAGAAGAGGAAGACAGCTGCATGCTGGGAAGATGAAAAAGATCATGAGTGGTGAGTATCAGAGAGTGTGTTTGAGGAGTCAGGGGGCATCATTTGCAGGAGCCTGAGAGAGACACACAGTAAGTTCACACTGAAGTCAGCAAATAGTGTTGTGTGCATGTGCTAGTAAGCTGCTATCCTAATGGGATCCTAAGACATTCACCCCAAAGACAGGAAGAGTGGAAGAGGAGGAAGACAAGAGAGCTGCCTTCACATGTGCACACCCTGGGTCTCCGGATGAAGACGTGAGATTTCCGCATGATTACCTGACATCTGTCAACAGACACCCCTGTAACACACTCAGCCTTCATCCTTTTCAGTCTGTACTCTTGAACACAGTAAGACAGATAATGGGTAGCAGACATTTGAGGGAAGTCTTTTTTACACAGGACAGAGACATAAATAAATAAATAAGAAAGAAAGAAACAAACAGGACTGGGGATACCTCAGCTGGTAAAGTGCTTGCCTTAGAAGCATGACAACCTGAACTCAACACCCAGAACCCACTTTTTAAAAAAGCCATGTGCTGTGTGCTGGGGAGGGGGGCAAAAAATGGAGGCTCCTGGAGCCCAGTGGCCATCAAGACAAAGCTGCAGGCCAGTGAGAGGCCTTGTCTCAAATACAAGGTGGAGCCAACGAGATGACTCTCAGCACATAATGGTGCCTGCTGCTGAGCCCAGTGACTTGAGTTTAATCTCCTTTGATTCCCAGGCCCCATGTGGTGGAAGGAGAGAACCACTTCCCCATAAGTTGTCCTTTGGTTTCTACACAACAGCACACACACACACACACACGAAAATAAATAAATGGGAAGAATAAATAGAATGTTAAAAACAGGTGGATGGTACTGGAAGAAAGGGAGTCAAGGTTGTCTTCTGGTCTACACACAGAGAACTTCTGGCATTCTGGCTGGTCCTGGTTGTTCCTACTGACTCATGCTGGTTTGGTGGAGGCCTGGTAGTTTCTGCTGGATCCTGCCACCGCTGCTGCTGATTCGTATTTGGTGATTCTTTTGAACTGGACTGCTGGTATCCTGACAAACAGAGATTGGAATCACCTCCAAAGAGCTACTTCTAAAGAGGTCCACATCCCCTTGACCTGTTTACCGTCTTTTCTCCCCTACTTTTGGACGGTGGGCTAGAAAGGGGGCCATAGCATTTGAGAACCCTTATTAAAGGAGGTTTTGAAAAATCTAAGCCTACACCTGTTAACCACAGTGGCTGTTGCTTCCTCCCCAGGAGACAATTTAGAGTGGATTAAAGAAAACAATGAGGGATCAGTTAGGACCAATCAAACACGTGGAACCAAACCTGAAAAGCAGTGGAGAAGTGTTTGCTGTGTTTAGCTACCACAGGAGATGGCTTCACTCCACAGTATACAATGAAATCTGGGGATAGAGTCCATGGTTACTCCGCACATGAAATGTTCATGTTGTACTAAATCAGGGCTGTGCTGGAGTTGGAGTTAGGACTTCGGTTGGAAACACTGGACACCGCATTTCCACGGTGATGGTGAATGCTTTGCCTAGCTCTGTGCATCTATCTGTTGCCCCTCCTCCCCTGAGCTATTGTGGGAAGGAATAGCCTGCTGGGCCTATTGCAGCTCCAGAGGCCCAGACGTCAGGTGCTGTATAAGTGGGCAACAGAATGCTCTGTGGAGAGTTTTAAGTTGTCGTCTGGAATGGTACCCATGGCAGCATCATACCCAGGCTTCCCAACATCCTTCCTCTATCTACATCTGGGGTGACTGAGCACATCTCCTCCCCATTCGCCTGCCCCCCTCACCTTCCTGCAGGCCCCAGATATTGGGTATAGCAGCTGCCACCATGGGATACACTTGGCTGTTGTGACTAAGTCTTCCTGGAAGAAGACCTGAAATCTCTCCCATTCCCCCACAGAGCCCTTGCCAGGAAGCAGGAGAATGCAGGAGGGCAGTCAAGGAAATGGCCAGGCAAAGGCCATCCCACAGTCCGGCGCTGACTCACTCCCATGGGAGAACCCGGATTCGGTCCAGGAGGCCCCTGGAACGCACAGGTTGAGAGAGCACGGGAATAACAGCTGTCACAGGAACCAGTTCCCACACAGCCTTCACCTTCCTGTCCCAGATGGAATGTTTTCCTCGTTTCTTAGGAAGCCCTTGATCTGTAAGAATCAAGCAATGCTCCTGTGGCCACGCACACCCTCGAGACAGGACTAGAGCTGTGGGGTAGATCAGGCTATCCCTGCCTCAACTTTTCATAAACATTTCCAGAAACTTCCATTAGTCTTTTCTTCATGCTTTCTTAATTTCTAGAGTGCTATTGTGCCTGCATGACCAAATTCATCTTCGAACACTCCAATCTTCTAAATTAATTTCTATAATGACACTAACTTTTTACGTGAGCAGGGTTCTTGTGTGTACACACATGTATGTGTAGCCCAAGGAAGCCAGTCAACTACGTCAGGTGCCCCGTTCCATCAACCTCCACCTCACCCCTTGATACAAGGTCTCTCGCTGAGTGCAGAACTAGGCTGGTGGCCATCACACTGCACCGGGGTTATGACCTCTCATGATGGCTGACACCATGCTGCCCCAGCTTTTTGTTGTTGGTGGTGGTTTTTTGAGACAGGGTTTCTCTGTGTAGCCCTGGCTGTCCTGGAACTCATTTTGTAGCCCTGGCTGGCCACGAACTCAGAAATCCACCTGCCTCTGCCTCCCAAGTGCTGGGATTAAAGGCGTGCGCCACCACTGCCCGGTTTGTCCCAGCTTTTTACAGGATGCTGCATCTGAACACAGGCTCTTGTGTTTGTGCAGCAAACACTTTTACCAACTGACTCACCTCTGCAGCCCTAGAGTCACATTTTATTGCATTGACTATTTCAAAACTATTTCCTACCGGGGCCATGTGCAGTCTGGGAGGGGCAGTACTGTAGAATGGTCCGTGAGGTGCCACGGGGAGAAGTGGGCATGTCTCTGGGTGAGTGGACAAGGCATCAGAGTTCAGGCAGGTTGGGTGTGTGATGCAGGGGCACCGCAGCTTCCTGGGTGCTTGGGTTAAGGAGCTCTCTGGGGGAGCTCAGTGCATATGGGTGTGGCTGGCTGAAGGGAGAGCCTGCCTAGAGAAAGGTGAAAGGTGATACTTCCAGTCAGATCACAAAACACTTCTCTCCACACAGCCAGCCAGCGATCCCTTTCGGTGCTGGTGGGAACTTGTCTCTTTCGTGATTTTCCAGTACTTGCCTTAATGGTGCTGACAGATCATCCATTTAGCTCACGCCCCACTCTTTCCACTGTCACTGGAGCAGATGTGAGGAACCCAGCTTCCCACTGGCCTCCTATTGTTTCTACAGTAAGTCTTGCCCTTTTAATTTTATGTGTGTGAGTGT
This sequence comes from Rhynchomys soricoides, assembly GCA_019843965.1. Lineage (NCBI taxonomy): Eukaryota > Metazoa > Chordata > Mammalia > Rodentia > Muridae > Rhynchomys > Rhynchomys soricoides. Next base: position 3,161,541 of record JADRCH010000135.1, read on the forward strand.
CTTGCCCGGATGTGTGTCTGTGAACCACATGCATGCAGTGCCCATAGAAGCTAAAAAAGAATATCAGACCCATCTATTGCTTTTCATGACCTGAGAGAGTCAAGTCACAGGGCACCTGAATCTAAGCATCAACAGTGGCAACTGGTCAAAGACTTCTGAGAGTCTACAATGACCCTAGGTAGCAAGTCTTTTCAGAACCCCCCTCCTCCCCGCCCAACACTAGCATGTCCGTCTTCCCTCTGCTTCTGCTCCACATATTTCGTCTTCTGCAGACTCACCAGGCTCCTGTGACTTGACCTTGGAAAGCCACAGCACCGGCACCTGCGTGGGTTTCTCATCCCGTGACAGAGTCCTCACTTTTACTAACTTGTGTCACCCGCACAGCCTCTTCGTAAAATACCTGTTCTTCTCTGGGGCAGGAGTGAACCTTCCCATCTGAAAACGCCTTTAGTGCCGTTTACCACGAGACTCTCCTAAGTCTTGATTTTCTGATCTATAAAATAAAAAAGGGGGGGGGGAGGACATTCCCAGGGCTGGAGATATGGCTCAGCAGTAGAGTACTTGTCTAACATGTACAGACTCTGGGCTCCATGCCCAACACACACACACACACACACACACACACACACACACACATGCTCACACACACACTCACACAGAGACACAAAGACACATACACAGGGACACACACAGAGCCTCACACAGATATACACACAGACACACACAGGGACACACACAGAGACACACACAGATACACACACACACACTCACACAGAGACATACAGACACATACACAAGGACACACACAGATACACACACACTCACACAGAGACACACAGACACATACACAGGGACACACACAGAGCCTCACACAGATACACACACAGATACACACAGGGACACACACACACTCACACAGAGGCACACAGACACACACACACAGGGACACACAGATAAACACACACAGGGACACACAGAGACACACACATAGACACACATACAGACACACACAGACACACATACATACACACAGACACACACACTAAGACCCACCAATCCCTATGGTATACCATTCACATTCAAAGATGATGCACATGTGCAGTGTGTCTGTATTTCAGTGAAGTTTTGTCTGCTATGCATCGCTGTAGCAAAGCCCTGATGTGGGTCTGGTCAGACACTCAGTCAGATTCTAAGAGCTTGCAACTGCCCCCCTCTCTCTTTGTGTTCCTTCCACTTAAATGACCCCAATCTCAAATACTGTCCTCTAGGATTATATGGATTATATTCACTTTGAAAGTTACCTCGAATCTACTGTGGATCAAGAATTAACAAAGAAGTACACATGATGAGTATAATGAAAATAAATCAGATGGCCTGCAATACTGTCCTGCCTGTCAGGCATGCATCCAAACCGGAGGAGAACTTGCTAGTAATTCTAAAGATAGCTGAAAGCCCAGAGGACCCTTTAAAGCTCTGGATGAGTGATGGGGATCCTGTCAGCCTTGAAGCCTAAGAATGAGGAGCTATCAGTCCAGGGAAGGAGACAGAGGATGGTCGAGGCTGACAGGAGGGAGAGACAGCACAAGGCCTAGAAGTGGTTTCTCAGAAGGGCTGGTATTGTGGGAAGAGCTGAGGGTTTGAAGCTTCCTTGCTTCAGTATTTCTAGAAGAGGAGAGAAAACTGTGCGGTCGGACGGAGTGAGTGAGGAATGTGTAGGTTCACAGGAGTCATCCACAAGGTAGCAGTCTATGCCATTATCCCATGTGGGAACCGGAGATAGTGCTTTGCCTGGAAAGCCAGAGTAATGGCACTATAGCTTCAAGTACCTCCAACAAGCCTGTCACGTCTGGACTGAACCTGTGGTGAGTTACAGACACACTAACCCTGGAGGGCATGTGGCAGTCATCTGACACCAGACAGATCCTCCCATAAAGGAGAAGCAGGAAGTCCATGGTCTCCTAGGCAGTCCCTGTCACAGATCACTGTCCTTATCACATATCACTGGCTGCCTGCTGGACTGTGCTGTGCACTCCATTGGCTCAGTGCTGTGTGTGCTCTGACACTGCATGCAAGAGGGGGACAGGGCTTTCAGTGTCCCCACCTTCTGCTACCCTCCTGTTCTGGATGCAGACCTAGATACTGGCTTCAGACCTCTGACCCTACTTCTTCCATTTCTGTCTCCAGTTTTGGTCGGACCATGTATAGATCACATGACAAGTGACGGTTGCCAGGGCTGAAGGGGCCACCTCTAGGGATATCTTTTTATTCAAAGTACCTTACCTGTGATGTATACAGTCCTTGTAACTCAGCTGTGGCCAGGTATATTTCCCTGTGTATACCCTGGGGAACTGATTGTTTCTATTTCTGTTTCCGTTTCTGTTTCGTTTAGTGAGAAACGCCTTTGGCTTGCTGGATGCTCATGACACAGAGACCATGACCCTGTGCTCCTGATCACGCCTCCCTGACTTTCCATCACTACTGGGGTCAACTGCATACCTGACCAGCACCCCAATGTACCCAAGGATGGCTGTTGCCCCCCTCACCAAGAATGTTTCTCTTCAGCCTCCCAGAGGTCATAGTGAGCAAGCAGCTGCAACACCAGGAAAAGTGGGACTTTTCAAGTTCCCTGGCTGAAATCCAAGTGCAAACATTATGAAGTGAAAGACAGGAAGCCCCTGCCACTCTAGTGAGTCTCTTGATGGCTCTGTGAGTCCAAGAAGCAAAGAAGGCTCCCTGTACACAGCTGCTTATGCAATGCATTGGATTATGAGCTCCGCAGGGGCCAGAAGGGGAACATTTGCAGAAGGAGACATCGGTTCCTCCTGTAGACCCAGGAGGAGGTAATGCTGAATCATGCACTGTGACTCAGGAGCAGCCATTAGCTGGCCCAGGAACGGACAGAACATGAGTACAATTGTGTACTCCTTACAGAGAGCTTACAAATGAGCGCTGGCAGCCCAACTGACAGATCTAGGTCTGTTACCGAACACCGGAGACCTTCTGCCTAATCACAATTTGGGAGGTTTCAACAGAGCAAGAGAAATGCTTTCACCCAACAAACCCTTGGATGCCCAGGACAGAGCAAGACTCCATTAAGGGGAGGTGGCTCAATCAGTAAAATTCTTGCCAGTAACCATAAGAATCTGAGTCTGGATCCCCATTATTGCATAAAAGGTCAGGTATAGCGTTGGGAATGTGTGATCCCACCTACAAGGGAGATAGTAAAGAGAGGCTCCCTGGAGCTTGCTGACAAAGCAGCCTAGCTGGATCAGGGGACTCCAGGTTAACTGAGAGATGCTGCCTCAAAAAATAAGTAAGCAAACAAACAAATACGGTAGAGTATGAATGAGGGAGACCGGTCATGGACCTCTTGCTTCTCCATCTGAATGTGCAAGTCCTGCTTTTGACTCAGCCTCTCATTCTGCTCCCACACTAGCACAAGGATGACAAAGTCATTATTGGCTCTGGCTTCATTTGTTCTGTAAACAGCGCAGTCTCCTATGGCGACTGCATTAATAGATGTTAACTCTTTCCTTGACCATCCCAGGTCTCAGATGCACAGGGGGTCTTGGCTGCGCTGTGTGTGTGTGTGTGTGTGTGTGTGTGTGTGAGTGTGTGTGTGTTGGGGGTTGGGGGGCAGGATGGGAAGGAGTTAGGAAAGGGAGAGACCACCACCAATAAACCAGCCGAGCAAGTCAGAGGACCACCTGCACTTTCAAAAGTGTAGGTGGAATGCCACTGTGATTTCCACATGTCCGTCCTCTCTCTGTTGTGACCTCATTATCTGAAGTCACTGCACCCAGATCAGGGACCATGGAGGGTTTCTGTGGTGGTCTCACTATGGACCAGTCTGTTAGACTGTGGCCAGTCCTGTCCTGACCTTGTAGTCCTGACTCTTTCAGACTCAGGCTCCCCAACTGGTCACGAGCTCTCTGAGGTTCTAGACTTTCAGGTGATCAGATCCCAGCCTTGAGCCCTGACTGACAAAGTCTCCCATGTCTGATTCAGCCTTTCCAATCAAATGGACTATCGCCTACTGGCTCTTCAGAGTTGAACATCTTCACACACACACACACACACACACACACACTCACACTCACACACACACACCCATACTGCCTGGGGCAGACCCTTAGCAACTGCTTCTCTGTAAACCAATAGGTGTGGAGCTGCTGGCAGCCCCTGACAGACTCATGAAGGGAGGCTTGTGCTAACAGGTACCACAGACGTAGAGGGCGCAGTTTTTCCTGCAAAGAGGGGGAAAGGCCATAAGAGATCCTGTCTTAGTCACTTTTCCTGTGACTGTGATTTAGAGTCCTAAGAACTTAGAAAGAAACACTTATTTATGCTCACAGTTCCAGGATATGACTATGTCATGGTACAGAACTTACAGTAGCAGAGCTTGAAGCTTTTGGTCATGTTATACCCACTATCAAGAGGCAGAGGGTGGTGCTTAGCTAGCTCTCCTAGTCTGTACAGCCTGACTTCCTAGTTCAAGGAATGGCTCCACCCACAGTGGGCGGTGCTTCCCATCTCAGCTGACAATGTCTGCTTTCCTCCCTGCAAATTCCCAAGCACCCTTCACTTGCTGCCCTCCTGACACAGCTGAGGGGTTAGGCAGACCTGCATGTCACCCACAATGAATATCCTGCCCCCACTGGGCCTCCAGAGCAGGAAACTTTAGTTGCTAGTAGTGTATATTCCATCAATACTGTTGAGTTCTGGACCCATTGCTAACAACATTCACACAGGGTTGGGGAGTGTGTTGGCTAGTTTTATGTCAACTTGACATAAGCTTGTAACCCTAGGTTTTCTGCCTGGCTTCTTTGTTCTCACAATAACGACTCCAAGACTTAATTATTTGTGAATAAGTGCCTAGACCATAAGCTTGGGCTTGTTTCTGAGTAGCTCATAACTTATATAACCCATTTATTCTAGTCTATGTGTGGCACATGGCTAGTCACCTGTCCTCAGTTTCATATGTCCATCTTCTGTGAGTCTGTGGTGAAATCTTCCCACCTGATTCTTTCCCAGAATCTCTCCGCCCTCTGCCAGATATCCCGCTTTCTAATCCTGCTTCAGCAAATTGGCCATCAACTTTTTACTGACGGGTCATGCTTCCACACAGTGCATGAGAGATTCTCTCTACACAAGCTAGAGTCATCTGGGAGGAGGGAGCCTCAGCTGAGAAAATGGGTCCCCCAGACTGGCCTGTAGGAAAGACCGTGGGGGCATTTTCTTGATGACTGATAACTAACGATTGATGTGGGAGGAGCCAGCTCGATGTGGGCGGTGCCATGCCTGGGCTGGGTTCTGGATGCTCTAAGAAACCAGGCTGAACAAGCCAAGGGGAGCAAGCCAGTAAGCAGCACCCCTCCATGATCTCTGCCTCAGCTCCTGCCCCAGGTTCCTGCCTTGAATTCCTGCCCTGACTTCCCTCAACTATAAAATGTGAGATCAAATAAACCCTTTCCTCCCTGAGTTGCTTTTGATCGTGGTGTTTATGACAGCCATAGAAACCCTAACTAAGACAGGAAGCATTGAGATACTGTGTAAAGAGAGGAACCAGGGCCTCTAAATGTCGACCCATGTCACCCCTGACCTCTGAAAGAGATAGGCAGGAAAGCCTATGAGTGAGATTCTGTGATGGGTTCAGATGTAAAATAAACCTCACAGACTCGTGCATTTGAATACTTGGTCCCCACTTAATGACGGTGCTTGGAAAGGCTGAGAGAGCCTTTAGGACACAGGCCTAGCTGAGGGGACTGTAGTAAGGGAAAGATTAGCTCCACGCAGCTGGCCAGGTTTAGGTGTTCATGTCTGAAATATCTGCTTTCTGATCTACCAAGATTTACTAGGACAAACTACAAGATCCCACAGTCACAAGGGATCCCCAAAGCCATTCTTACCCTCTGTGACACTGGAAGTGACACTAGAAGCTCAGAAAGTCCTTCCTTCCTGGACCCTGAAGGATAGGATGGCTCACTTGGTAAAGTGTTTGCTGAGCAAGCATGAAGACCCGAGTTCAACCTCAAGAATCCAAGTAAACGGGTAGCATTGTGTGGTATGGCCTTGCGGTCCCAGAGCTGCGGAGTCAGAGAGGTGGATCCTGTGGCTCACTGGCCTCACTGGTGATACCCAGATCTCAGTGAGGTTCCCTGTCTGTAAAATAAGGTGGAAGGCTCCCAGGAAATGGTGTCCAGGATAACCTCTAACCTACACGTGCACACATGTGCATGTGCACCAGCCTGGGTGTGTATGAACACACACACACACACACACACACACACACACTCTCTAAGTCATTGTTTCTGTTAGGTTATTTTAGTGCAGCCAGAACCCAGCACAGCAAAGGCTCTCCTCCCAGATACAGCTCTGTGTAGCTCCTCAGTTCCCTAAAACCAATAAGCCTGGCAGGGATCCCCAAGCAAAAGTCTGTTCTTGTGGAAAAGAAAGCCAGCAGCAGAGAGCAGGCCTCCACCTCCTCTCAAGGAGGAAGCAACTAGGCAAGTGTGGGCAGTGGCCACACTTTATAAGTGTGACCTTATAAAGCCTGTGGCCCTCGCTGGTGGCTGGTGGCAGATGACTGGGCTCCCAAGAGTGGTCTGGAACCAACTGCTTTTCCTCTGGAACTGAGTTGTAAGAGTCAGCCGCTCAGAGAAGGATCTACAGTAGCCATAGTTTCTGTTTTGAACATGTAAGCTAAAGTGAGGAAGATAAACAGCAAGGTGGATGCATACACGAGCAGGTAGACAGCAAAGCATTACTGCAATTCAGCTCCCAGCCCTCTCCTGACCTGTGTGAGTGTTGTAGATAGACTGTCCATCATGTAGACATGATGGGACTGATGGAATCCACACAGGAGCAGGAACTGGCGCCACCTGCTCTGGAGGTGCAGTGGGGGCAGGGTTCTCATTGTGGGTGACAACAGAGGTCTGGCTAAGCCCTCGGCCCTGTCGGGGGGCTGCAAGAGAAGAGTACTTGTGAGCTTTGCAGATTGTGCAGATGAAAGCGGGCATTCTTGTCATGTTCCAGCAATGGCATCTGCCCCTGGCTTATGTCATGGCCAGAGGACTGGCTTGGGTGTGCGGCCCCTTCCTTCCCAGCTCCCCACAGCCCCCCTCCCTCTCAGATGACTCTCCAGGCATCTCCCTTCCAATGACATAAGCCTTCCTGGTTCTTTGAAGTTGTGTGTCTCTTTCTTCTCTTTAGGAAAATAAATTTCTGAGTCTGAAATGCTTCCAAATTAAAGAAATGACTTGGAGAAGAACACCTTTCTCTGTAAAGGTCAGAGCCCCAGGCAGAACCCCATGTCAGTGAATGGGCCATGCTGGCTCCCACGGGCAAGCCCAAAAGAAGCAAGTAGACAAGAGAGCTTGACTTTACAGAAGTTATGTACTGAAATGACATACAAGATCCAGGAGGCCTGAGCAGCCCAGCGGCAGCTCCCTTCTCTCCTCTTCTCATCTGCACTGCTTCCAGAACCCACAGACATGACAAAGATGACCATGCTTGGTCTCCAGTTATCACAGCCTTGCACCTTATAGACTCTCACCACTCTGTCCACAGCAGTGAGGACATGAGCTCGCTCTCCCTCCTTCTGCTCATCTTCAGAATGGCCCCTATTGATCCCTTAGGCTCCCACTTCTCAGACGCCGGGCTAACCATAACCATCTTTCACTCTCTACTCCATAAAAGCTTCCTGGGCCCCAAGAAGCCAGTCTGGGGAGCCACTTAGGATGCTGTACATCTGGGTGTGCTTCCCGGGCACTTGAATGTAGAACCTTGAGCCTCCAGGGATACGTTTCCTGCATGATCTGCTGAGAATCTCACTCTGGGCAACCAAACCTGAGATTTGGTACCCAATGCAGTAGCTTTGGAGCAAGCTCAAGGCTTAGGATGAGAATCAGGTTGATGTTTTCATCCCATTCTGCAAAGCAGGACCAGGACTTCTGACCTGTTGTAATGAGGCAAAAAGTCTAGAATTCAAGTAGCTGAGATAAGAAGTCATGAGTTCAAAGCCAGCCCCCCAAAGCACCATCTTTAAAACCACACAACACAAAACAAGACTATACTGTGTAGCAATTTGTGAGGTGGTTGTCCAGAGTCCATCAGAAACCATTTTCATACTGGGTACCTGTGGTGTCAGGGACTCAAGCACCATGGCATTCATGTGATCCATCAGAACCTTAGCCCTGCCTGTATGTGAGCCACCCTAGGAGTAAAACCAAGCCTGAGAACTCTGCCTCTTGGGAGATGCAGATGGAGAGGCAGAGGGTTGGGGGGAGGGAACACTGTGAAATGGAACAGTGAGAAGCAGACAGTGGTCATGACCAGGAGATGCCGGTGCTGAGCCCTACAAAATTACACATTATTTGAAATTTAAGGTACACCATCAAAGGAGTCCATTAGAATGCCCTAGAATTCAACATATAATGGGTATACCATATCACTCGTGTGAAGTTTAGCTGTCCATTTCCAGGGATTTCTTTCTCTGTGTATAAACTGAGTTGTGAAGCTTGTCACATTTGTGTGTTCATGCTTGTGTGAGTGTGGTAGACAGAGGGTGGCCTCTGAAGTTGTTCATCTTTCTTTCTTTCTTTTCTTTTTTGTTTCCCCTAGGCAGGGTCTCTCAATGGCCTGAAACTAACCGAGTAAGTTAGTCTGACCGGCCAGTGAGCACCAGTAGTCCACCTAGCTCTAGTTCCCCAGCCCTAGGAATACAAGCTATATGCCTTGCCTGGCTTCTCACATTGATTCTGGGAATCAATCTCTGGTCCCTGTGTGGGCACAGAAAGCACTTTTATTGACTGAATCATCTCCCCAACACCAGAACACATTTCTTAAAACTCCACCTAGGAACAGTCAGTGTAAGAGACTGGAAGATGGCTTGGTGGTTAAGAGTGTTGCCCAGCTTTCGAAGGGTTCTGCGTCGGATACCAGCATCTCCATGACAGCTTACAACCATCTGTAGCTACAGTTCCAGTGAATTCGGTGCCCTCTTTTTGGCCTCCATGGGAATCAGGTATATATGCAGTGTATATACGTATAGAAAAATAACTGATGCACAGAAATTAAAGACAAAGCACATAGAGAGAACAGTCAGTGTAAGGTGAATGCAGGTTTTGAAGTTCTAAGTTGCAACCGGCTTTCCACCTTAAGCTGTCTTCCCTGATCCTCGCTAGCCTCATGTTTTGGTGGCGGTGGTGGTTCACATGCTGGAGGCTTGAGTGCAGTGACATCTCTCTATTCTGTTCGCAGGGCTTATATCCTGGCTGCTAACAGACTGGCAAGGCCAGTGCCTCCTATGACTTTCCATATTCCCTCAGACTGAAGACTCAGCTGTGTGACCTCTACCTCTGGAGAATGCTCTCGGTCCGGAGCCTTCTATTGCTGCCTTGTGGGAAGTGTTCTGCAGCTCTGGAGCTCTTTATGGACAGAGAGAGTACTGTGGCCTCATTTCTATATCTTGTCCTCAGAGTACCTCTGAGCTCTCCTGATGCAGCAGCCTGCGTAAGACTGAAAGTGTAGCTCCAGGCAGACACCAAACACTAATGTGGGCCCCAAAGAACAAAAGGCCGTATGTGCTCTTCTGGCTTTGAAGCTAATTAAGGACACCAAATGTTTACAAATTGCAAACAACAGAACAACAACAACAACAAAAATAACCCTACTTTGATTCACAGGAATAAAAAAAGAAAACCATCTTCCAGTGCTCTGGGTCCTCTGCCCCAGTGTACCCATACAAGATGTTCCAAGCTGGCTGGAATCTTGTTTTTCCTTCTTTGTAGCCCCAGTGTCCAACATGACCAGGTTCAATGTAAGTAGGAGAAATCCTGTCTGGAACAAAAACATTGAACAGTCCATGAGGAACAATACCAAAGGTTCGTTCTCTCTCTCTCTCTCTCTCTCTCTCTCTCTCTCTCTCTCTGTGTGTGTGTGTGTCTGTCTCTGTCTCTCTCTCTCTGTGTGTGTGTGTGCTGTACATGCTAACACATGAACACAAGCATTGGGCAGATATTGGGATTTTAATGTGTGTATGTGCAAGCATAGATATGCTGGTGCCTGTGGAAGCCACGGTTAGCCTCTGGTATAGCTCTCTAGGCACCAGTCACTTGGGTTTGTTTATGTGTGGGGTACACATGTATGTAGCACATGCACACATGCATGAATGAGTGAACCTTCATGCCATATATGTACATATAAAGGCCAGGAAATGGCATTGGGTATCCTGCTGTATTATTCTCTCTTCCATTTACTTGAGACAAGGTCTCTCACTGAGTCTAGAGCTAAATGCTGAACAGCAAGCCTCAGTGATGCACTGTCTCCACCCACAAAGCACAGGGGTTACCAGTTCCTGGTCATCCCGGCCTTTTACACAAGTGCTGGGGTTTTAAACTCAGGTCTTCATGTTTGTACAGCAAATGATCTTTCCACTGAACCAGCTTCCACTTTCCATTTTGGAGACAAGATCTCTCCCTGGCTAGGAACAAACCACATAGGCTAGGTCAACTGGCAACTGAACCCCAGAAATCTCCTCCCCCTTGCCAATGCTGGAATTTTGCTCTCAAGCCATTATGACTGGCTTTTTACTACAGCTGTGTCACATTTTGTTTTGTTCTTTAGCTTACAGTTTGAAGATGCAGTCCATCATGGAGATGAGAGCCTGGTGGCAGGCGTGAGTCACATTGCCTCCACAGACAGGAAGCAGACGCAGAGAGAGATGAATGCTGGTGCTCAGCTCCTCCTTTTTGCTCAGTCTGCACTGCCAGCTTGTGAAATGCCACCCACATTTAGAGGGAGTCCTCTCACCTCAACTTAGTCTAGAAATTTCCTCATAGACATGTCCAGAGATTTGTTTCCATGATGATTCTAAGTTCTATCAAATTGACAAGTTCTATCAAATTGAAATTAACCACCACAGGTGATATGTGTGCATATATATTCACAGAGTTGCTGTGTAGCAATTTCCTTCCATCCTGGAATTAAGTCTCAGGAAATGAACAACTCACAAGTCTCAGGAAGTCCCAGAAACCTACCAGGTTCACAAAACCCTTCCATCCTCAAGGATATATAAGCAGTAATGATGGCTTAGGAGAGGAGACTCTGAGTCCTGTCAAGCTTCCTGTACTGGCTGATTTTGTGTGTCAACTTGACACAAGCTGGAGTTATCATAGAGAAAGGAGTCTCAGTTAAGGAAATGCCTCCATGAGATCCAGCTGTAAGGCATTTTCTCAATTAGTGATCAAGGATGGAGGGCCCATTGTGAGTGCTGCCTCCCCTGGGTTGGTGGTCCTGGATTTTATAAAAAGGCAAGCACTGAGCAAGACAGGGGAAGCAATCCAGTAATCAGCATCCCTCAATGACCTCTGCATCAGCTCCTGCCCCCAGGTTCCTGACCTTTGTGAGTTCCTGTCCTGACTTCATTCAGTGATAAACAACAATGTGGAAGTGTAAGATGAATGAATAAACCCTTCCCTCCTCAACTTGCTTCTTGGTCATGATGTTGTGTGCAACAATAGAAACCATAAGACACTGCCTATAGAGTGTGCAGAGCACCCCAGGGTTCCAACTTTTCTGAGTTGTCACTCAGACTGGCAAAGGTTTTTGAAGATACAACTGCCTTTGAGTCGTCTTGCTGTTGTAAGTGACCCTTCACCCATATGCCTGTAAGTAACGCCAATCATTTCCTTCATTCACCACATTGGATATGTATTGCCGGGGGTCACCTATCAGGTCATCTGATCATGTTTCCCCAGAACAGCGTTACAAACCTGGATGCGCTGTGCTCATCCGCCATGCAGGCCTCACTGAAAGAACTTTTCCTGAGGGCTGCTTTTAATCACGGAAGTGAGAAGTGAGAGAAAGCACAGAGGGTATGGTACAGGGATGGCCTTTGGAGACATGAGACAGTTATGGAAGAGAGCACAGCCCCCAGAGCTCCTGTTGGCTCCCCACTTGGCTCCCGAGTACAGGAGTCACTGCCCCCAGAGGTCTTGTCACTTCCAGGCCCCATATTGTTTCTGTCACCCCGTGGGGCTCACACTCCCACTCTGTCCCACCCCAGCAGCTGTGGCTGGAGTCCCGAGTCCCCACCACAGCAACACCGGGCTGTTTCCTCGACAGCTCTGCCCTGTCTGCCCAGCATTTCCTTCTCCCAGATGTTCAGGCAACGCACAGTTCCTCCCGAGTTCTCTTTTTTCACATCGAGTTAGAACCGGAGAGATGGAACGTAACCAACCTGACACTCTGTCTACTTAGGAGTGAGATCTCCTATTTTCTTAGAAACAGTGGTGGAAAAAGCCAAGCAACTCCAAAGAGAGCTATTTCCTAGATGATTCTGATTTATCTGGAGCCAGAAAATCGAAGACAAGTATAAAAGGCAGATTTTTTTTTTTAAAATCATGCCCTTACCTTAGAGCTGGATTGTGTTTAGAATGTGCAAATTGGAAGCAGATTGAGTAGAGGCTGCCGCTTGGGGCTCTGGCTTTTTTGAAGTATGGAAGAGGTTCAGACAGGAGCCAGTTTGCCTGTGCTGGGCAGGCTTATCAGTCCTGAGCTAATCTCTGATGCCAAAGCCCCAAGGAGGCACTGTCCTCTGAGGTCTTCTTGAAAAAAGATTAATTTTATTTTTATTTATGGGTATATGTGCACGTGTGTGGGTACCTGTAGATGCCAGAAGAAGGCGTCAGATCTTCTGGAGCTAGAGTTACAAATGGTTGTGAGCTGCTCAACGTGGAAGTAAACTCTGCTCCTCTGCAAGAGCAGCAAGTGCTCTTAACTGCCGAGCCATTTCTCCAGCCCCTGTCTTTCTCCTACTTTGTCTTATTTAGCCTAGAGTCCAGCCTAGGGATTGGAGCTGGCCACACCCAGGGTAAGGTCTTCCTTCTCTTGAGTCTCCCTGGAAACAACCTCACAGATATGTCCAAGGGGGTGTCTTTTGGGTGATTTTTAAATCCAGTCAGATTGACAGTGAAGATGGTCTTTCCCCTCAGAAATGTCTCTTCTGTCCGAGGAACACAAGGAAGAAACACCACTGATATGGGCTATGCTTTTTCAAAACTGAAGAATCAGTGATGGAGTCTCTCCTGTGTAGCCTGCCCACCTCTCTGAGTTGGCATTTAGGGAGAGATAACTTCCTATTTTCCCTCTTGTCTGTCTCTTTCTCTGGGATGTGGGCCAGAGCCTGAGTGTGCTTTGTGGTACTCTGGGCGGGCACCTCCCCCCCCTTGGCCGAGTGGCCGTTTGCCAAACCTCTATGCCTAACTCAGGTGGGTGTGGATCCTTTTCCTGTCCCTTCAGCTGCTGTTGCTGAGACTCACAGCTCACCTGCCCTAGCGGTTTTTTTTGTCTTTCCCTCTTAATCTTTATGTTTTTAAGGAAGAAAAAGAGCAAAGACTCAACACTTAGCATTTCCCAAACTTCTTTGGCCGTCATCTTTTTTCTCTGAAAAGGACTTTGAAAGAGTCGGTCTATGGGCTGTGCAGGGAAACTGCCCAAGAATAGCTCAGTCTACCGAGGGCGGGTACACAGCAGCTAATTTAGGATGAATTGCTAACGATGTATGTTCTTCAACCTTCCACTCCTGAGGGATACAAAGTTATCACATGACCACAGTTGATCACCACTTACAGGAGATAACAACACAGGAAAATGGCCCATGCTGACTGACCTTGTTGACCATAGGGTAGAACATGGCCGTTATCAACTGAACAGTGATTTTTCTCTGCAGGAGAATGCAGCCCGCAGAGATGTGTGAGCAACTGGAACCACTGACATCATTCCTTTTACAGTGACTAGCATACATTTTTATCAAATAGAATTACAGAGGCATAGGCGTACTGGACAGAAGAGACCAGAGGAGAGTTCTGGAATCTAAGACAATATTTGGTTAGGTGATACGAAGAGGTTTAGGGTCTCAGATCACAACTGTACATCAGGAAACAATGAGTGTACGTGGGTACACTGGCAAACACACACACATGCCTGCACACAGTGCACACATACACACATGTAGGCACACACATGTGTGCTAGAAGAGACCACACTGGACCCCAGGTAGTTTGTCTTCACAGGTCTTGCAACCATGCAAATAATATCTGTATTAGAAGCTGAGGGTTCAGGTTGGAGAGATAGATCAGTCAGCAAGCGGTTTGCTTTGTCTATACAAGGACCTGAATTTGAGGCCCAGAACCCACTTCATAAAGCTGAGAGTGGAGGTGCACACTTGTAATCCTAGAGCTGGGAAGGATAGATGTGCTGATCCCTGGGGCTTACTGGTGAGCTAGCAGAATTAGCAAGCTCCAGGGCAGAGGGAGACCCTCACTCAAAAAACAAAGGAGACAGTGTCTGGAGAAGGACACTTGATGTTGATCTCTGGCCTTCACAAGCATGTGCTTGCACACACACTTGTATGCACATTCATGCGCACACACACGGCTGATGGCTCTGCTCCCACATGAGATAACGATATAGTCCATTGGGCTCATCCTTCTTCGAGTCTTCAAACTTAAATCCCAGCAAGTGGTCGAACCACTGAGGCCTGAGACACAAGTCTCAAATCTAAGACAAAAATGAAAATCAAGTTGTCTGTGTTTGCAGAGGTAGAGTCCTTGATGCTAGATATTCTCCACAGAGTAGTTGACCTCTGAGGCCTCTATGGGCATTGGTGGACAGGGAAGGTGGTACTGATGCTTGCCTGCATGAGAACCAGAGGGCAAGAGGGACCCTTCAGCTCTCTCTGGGCTGAGTGGACCCTGACCAAAACACCATGGGGCTTGCTGCAGCAGAAAACAGAAACTTTTTCCTTCTCTATCTCTGAGCTCTAAACTCAGCTCTGGAAGAGACAGAGACAGAAAGAGAGAGGAAGGGATGGAGGGAGGGAGGGAGAGAGGGAGGGAGGGAGAGAGAGAGAGAGAGAGAGAGAGAGAGAGAGAGAAAGAGAGAGAGAGAGAGCAGGGAAGGAGGAAGGAGGAAGGAGGGCCAGAGCTTTGACTCAGAGCTGACTTCACTGTGAGAACTACCTGTGATCCACACCTCATCATTGGTGTCTGTGTGCTCACAGGACAATGGGAATGATTTCACCGTACGACAGTCACCCACAGTTTATTGTAGCTTTGAAAGAAAAGGGGGAAAAGGAGCTAGCCCTCATCTTTCTCTTACCACTTGCTGCCCACCCCCATGTGCTCAGAACCTCATCTTTGATTTACAAAAATCATTTTCTCAAGGAAAGAGGGAAACTTTCACAAATCTTCCCTTACAACCCCAGCCATCACTGAATGCCTGCCTCCTCGCCGCCATCTTGGATCTGTTCAGTGTTCTAACCTAGATGTGGCATATCCTAGCAGTGGCCATTGTGCATTGTCACCTCTTGGTGTGGCTCCGTGTCCCTGGCTTGATGAGCATTGACTGTGTTGCCACCTAACTCTGACCCTGTTGCAATTGCCCCCCTGGACTCACTGGACTCAGTATCTGACCCCACTCCGGATGGCCTCTGGCAGGCAACAGGTGTCATTCCATGTATGGTCTGACAAGACCAGCCTGTGGGGCTTAACCTGTGAACTACCTGAAGTGATTCATGGGCAACACATCTGTCTGGAGAGAGAGAAGTTGGGGCTGTTTGTCTTCAGAGTCTTCCTAGACATTTAGCTAAGCCATTCCTAGTCTTGAGCTCAGAGTTACCTCATGAGCAATGCGCATTCCTCTGTCCTGCCTCCAGTCACTTCCTGCAGGTCTCCAGAGCACGTAGGCTGTCCCTGACTCTAGCCTGGGTCCCAGTCACATAAGGACCTGTACTGGCCACACAAGTTGAGGTTTCAATAACTCCCAACACAGGGTGAAGATAGCCAGCCCAGCACCTCTGTCTGTGCTCTCTGGGAAATATGTCTAAGCAGGGCAGGATTCAGATAGACATCCGGGCAGTTCATCATGGCCAGAAGTAAGCAGGACACAGCATCAGACACAAAAGACAACACTGTTAAGTGAAGTCGACATGCAAAGCTTTAGCAGAGTTGGGGCTCCATCAGATCTAGTGACTCATAAGCTGGACAATTATCATTGAAATTGATGTGGCCCAAGGAAAGATGTGTCCCCAAGATGTCCCGACCTCTAAGAATGCTGAGAACACAAGGCAAATGCTGATCCCCAAAGAAGAGCACCAGCTACCCTGCTGGAAGGGAGCAGTGGATTCCCTCTACATAGTCAGTCATTCCATATGGCTCCCAAGGCTGGCTGAGGAACAAATGAAAATCTGAAATTGTGGCCCAAAGCCCACAGTTGTAATCCCAGCACCCAGGAGGCTTTGAAAGAAAGGTTTTTGTGAGAATCTGAAGTCAGAAGTCAACCTGGGCTGTAGGGAGTGACCTTGGTCAAGGGGGAAAAGAAAGGAAAGATAAAAGGGTAAAGGAAGACACAGAGGGACGGAGAGAGAGGAAGGGGTGCACACACATATGTGAGTGTGCGCGAGCACATGCATGTGCGCGAGCATGTGCATGTATGCATATGCGTGTGCGCTCGCACGTGTGTACTCACATGTGTGTGTTCGAGCATGTGTGTGCACAAGCATATGAGTATGTGCACGTGTGTGTGCATGTATGTGCCTGTGTGTGTGTGTGTGCGTGTGCATGTGTGTGAATGTATGTGCACGAGAGAGGAAGGGGTATGTGTGCATGAGTGTGAGTGTGTGTGAGTGTAGGCACACGTGTGTGTGCGTGTGTGTATGTGTGTGCACATGTGTGCATGTGTGTAAGAAAGAGAGAGAAGGTGGGGAGGGAGAGAGTGAAGGAGGGAGACAGCAAGAAGCCAGAGATGGAGGAAGAGATGATAAGCCCGGCAGCCGAGTTGAAACTCAGTTGGTAGATAGAGTATTTGCTTAGCATAGAGAAAGCCCAGATTCAATCCCCACACCTTGTAAACTAGGCAGAGTAGTGCACGTCTGTAATCCCACAGTGGTGCTGTTATGGAGCCTTTGGGCTGTGCAGCCTTGTGGGAGGAAGTTCTCACTGGGGGTAATCTTTTCTGGTTTAGAGCTTCTCCCCATTTCCTGCCCCCTCTCTGCTTCCTGTGACTGAATGAAATGTGATTGGCCAGCTACCTGCTTCTTTCCCCCTCCATGAAGAATCTGTCCCTCTGGAACCATGAGCTAAACTAAAGTCTTTCTTTCATTTTTTTTCTTTGAAAGTGGTTGAGAACCACTGCTGTACAGTTTGCTGGTAGGCTTCTTCGATACACACCATCTGTCTTCACCTCCCAGGAGCTGGGATTATAGGTTTATGCCTTGCTGAGGATTGAACCCAGAGTTTCTTGCATGCTAGGCAAGGACTAAACTAGGTAAGCCACAGCCCTGGCTCTGATCCATAACCATTTCAATGATTTTTTTTTTCATATTGTTGAATTAGATTTACAGAGAAAACAACTTCCTTTAACATGCATAAGCAAGCAGCTGGCAGAGGAGCAAGTACAGGGCCTTGCCTGCTTTTCTGGCTCCCTCCATAGAGCCCAGCGTTTGCAGGCAAGATGTCCTCTGTTGGGAGGTGCCTTTCCCCATAGGCTCTTCAGAGAGTTTCATAAACAGTAATTAATTCAGTGTGGAGGTTGGACTGTACTGGCTCTCAATTAATTAGTTAATTGCTCAGCTAGGAAGTGAAGGTTTGTATATCTAGTTATCAGGACACACACACACACACACACACACACACACACACACATACACAGTGAGTCATTTGCAAAGCTGCTCCCCAACAAAACACAAGACTGAGGCAAGACAAACAGGGCAGCTGCAGGAGATGCTTCCAGGCCCTCACAGGCAGGTGGGGGCTGTTGTCACAGCCTTTCCTCTTTCCAGTGGGAGGGGTGAATCATCAAAGACCCGACCCTGCTTTTCCAGGGTGCGGCTGCCTTCTTGCTGTGCAGGCAGCTGTTTGTCCTGTGCCTCCCAAAGGGCACAGAGGAAAGGGCATGTTTTTTTAGCACAACCTAAGCTGTAAAGCACTCCTGGAGCTTGGTGTTCAGGGAGTGCTGTGGGGTGGAGGACTTTGAGAGGCTACCTACTGTCCCCATGTCCCAGATGAGCAGTCAGTCTGAGTAGGTTCTTCGCTGCCTTTTTAAAAATCTACTCCTTCAGTAGGCAAATTGAATTGGGTGTATTTACAGTATACCCTGTGATATTCTCATACGTGCATGTCATGAGATGATCTCTACAAGCAGACCGACGGAAAGGCCCCTCTTCTCGCTGGGCCTCCTTGTCTTTCTTTGGGGATGAGAACTGTTAGGGTGTATGTGCTACACACTTCAGGTACAAGGCTAAAACATGTAACTGCTGGACAATCGCCCTGCCTGCTGAGCTATGTGCTCAGCTCCAATCTCCTCATCCTCAATCCCTGTCAACAGAGACTTAGATTGCATAACGCCACTGTGCGTCTCTCTGTGAGATGGGTTTAATTTCTTCAGATTTACAACCAGGACTGGGATTACTTGATTGAATATCAGGGAAAAAAGAAAAAAGATCTGAATAGACACATCTCTAAAGAAGACCTCTCCTGGCTTAAAATAAAAAGTTTTATTTTTAATTGTGTGGTGTGTGTGTGTGTACAGGCTTGAGGAGGCCAGAGGCACGGCTACCCTGGAGCTGGCATTAGGGTGACATGGGTGCTGGGAACTGATTTCAGGTCCTCTGCAAGAGTGTTAAGTGTTCTCACCACCACCATGTTAATATCTTAGTGACATTGACACACAGTAGGTGTCAGGGCCTAACACAGGAACTGCCATGTTCATTGTTCCATGTCTCCTCTCTGGTCGCCAGCTCACCAGCTATGAGGCTGAAAATCATCTGGCTTGAGCTGTTCCCAAGCTCTGGTTAAGCACATGGACCCTCACCAAGGGTTCCTTCTAGGTTGACCCTGAACCACCCATAAACCTTTGCTTTCTGGAAATGACTGACGTTCAGGCAACTTTGACTCCTCTTAGGAGAGCTCATGAGAGCCATTCATCACTGCATATCCCTGGAATCACCGAGAGACTTAAACTCCTGGGGTAGAATCTTAGTAACCCCAAGTTGCCGTCGTTAACGAATACGTTATTCTATCACCTTGTTAAGCCATCTGCCTAGCAGCCACTATGTACTAACTTTCTGATACACTTCCACAGCCTGAGGAAAGTTTCATGGAACTTCAGAACCTCGGAGCGCTGAGCGAATGAGACCCTGGGAGAGTTTGACCAGGAGAGAAGAGTCTGAGGGGCCTGGCCTCTGAATCAGCAGATAGCTGCTCCAGGGGCATGTCTGCAAAGCACAGGAATTGGGGTGTAAGAGATTCGATCTGGCCTAAAAGATAAGGCAGAGGTAAATGGGTGGTTTTGAACAACTCAAGCTAGAGAGGGAGCCCTTTGTCCGTCCAGTGCAGGCTCTCAGTCTACGACCATGGGCTGAGGGAACTGGAGCTGCCTGAAGGGGGAGTACAGGCAAAAGACAGGCAACCCGTCAAAGTGGTACAAAGCTTCCAGGGTAAGTGGGACTCTTAACTGTCACAGGAAACTGGAATGACTCACCTAAAGACCTGGGGCAGAAAGCAAGGACGCAGGAGAAAGAACATGCCTTTGGGTAGATTGCCACATAGGGACCTGGGGAGAGGTTTCAGTGGATAAAGTGTGCCCAGCGTAAGCAGGAAGGCCTATATTCATATCCCAAGGATGCACATTAAACAGCCAGCATGGGTTGAATGACTTGTAGCATAACTGAGTTGGGATTCCCAGAATCCCAATAAAACCAGACACAGTAGCATCCTGTAATCCCCATGCTCCCAGGACAAAATGGGAGGTGGAAGCAAGAGAGCCCCCGGAAGCTTCCAGACCAGTGAGCCTGCTGTAGGAGGCAGTAAATAAGGGACTCTCTCAAACAAGGTGGAAGGCTAGTGCCAACATCTGAGGATTTCCTATGATCCCACATGTGCTATGCACACGCGTGTTCTGCTCATGTTGTGCTAGGAAGCGTTTGTGAACTGCAAAAGACCACCAAGGAGCCAATTGCATTAGGGTCTCTTCAGTACAAGCTTGGACTAGGCGTTCCTCCAACCCAACCCTGACACAGCAGGACAGGAAGGGAAGGCAGAGCAGCCTCGAACCCTCATCAGAACAAGTTTTTAATGGGAAAATAGGAGCAAATGAGGGGGTGAAGGAGGGAGTGTGCAGTCTGGAGAGCATCTCATAGAATGACAATCACAAAGGGTCTAAAAGTACATCTGAAGCAGTCAGGTTTAACTCTTGCTAAGAAATAGCTAGGGAGTAACTATGGCCAAGGACAAGCCGTGGGGTCCTTCCTGGTACGTGGGTGTAGCTTGGGTTCCGCTGCGGGTCAAGTTCTCAGGCTTTTTCCTTTTCTTTAAGATGGAGGCGGGACCCAAGATGGAGTAGGTTTGGCCTCTCACTCACACATGTGAAGATACACAGAAGTATTTCATTTTGTTTTAAAAGTTGGAATGTCAGTAGAAGTAAGTGCCTGCAATCCCAGGCCTGAGAAGGCAGAGGAGGACAGGATCCTGTGACTTTTGATCTGCCAGACTAGCCAGTTGGTTAACTCCCGGTCCAGTAAGAGACCCTGTCACAAAACACCAGGGGTAGAGCAGAGCTCTGAGGAAGAGACCTTACATCAATCCCTGATTTCCGCGTGCCACACACAAAACACTCACAATATAACATTTAAAATAAAAATGAATCGAGCTATGGGCCAGGCTCTTCCGTGGCTTGAGTTCTATGTCTCGCATTCAGAGGCTTAATGTAGTTGCATCCAACATCCGAGTCAGATGGATGAGCGGTGGTTGTCCCTGAATGGTCGGTCAGTTCCGTAACTGAGGTGGCAACACCCAGGGCAGCAGAAACCAGCTGCAATTTCTGTCAGGGTAGAGCTGCCTTCTCCTTTCTACAGCTTGAAAATCAAATCGATACTCACCTTCCGGGATCTCATCCTGCGTCTTTAAAAGGCTGCTCAACAAGATAACAATTAGTGCTCGTTTTAAAATCATGTGATGGGCTTAATGGAAGGCCATCTCCTAAGGAAAAGGTTGTTGGAATTGTACTGGAACTTGCTTAGCTCTACGAACTGTGGCTGACGGAACTGAGATGCTCCATCTGCGCATCCACCAACAGTCCCCGCTGGCTGACTGCTCACCCG
>JADRCH010000135.1:3182710-3200210 GCA_019843965.1 Rhynchomys soricoides
CCATCTGCGCATCCACCAACAGTCCCCGCTGGCTGACTGCTCACCCGAGAAACTTTAGATCTAGCAGACCCAGGGTGACAATATAACATTCAGTAGGGAAGCAAGCCTGTTCAGAGGCAGCAAGTCTGAGTGGTTAGTCAGCCTGCCTTCTTTCCTCTCAATAACTTTACAACTTCCTTTTCCTCCTCAACCCTATTCCTGTATCTCCTCCATCATCCCCACCCCCCATACCCACAGGGGCCTAGAAGAAGTACAGACAAACACCAGACATTTTCTTCAAGATCTGGGTCAAACCGACACATGCTGCAGGTGCTTTACAACTCCCCTCTCCTTAGTCTGACATAGGAAATGAATTGATCTTATCACGTGGCAAGGGAGCTGGTGTTGGAGTCCCCTCTGCACCTCTCCCTTTCAAGGTCCGCTCAGCAGTGATAAGTAGAAACAGCAAGCAAGTGCTGTCACCTGGATCTTGTTTGGACCTCTCCCCTGGGTATCGGCTGCTGCTAAGGCCCTAAGTTATGGTCACCGTTGTCTTCAGAGACCCTTCTCTAACTTCCTTGCTCAGGCCACCGAGTATGTATTAGGAACTCTAGCGGTTCCCTTCATGGTCACCAGATGATACCAAGGAAATTGAGGCCCCCTCTCAGGATTCTGTGGTAAAGCTGAATGACTGTGGTCTTGTCGGCTACTGTCCAGACCATTCTCCGTAGTAATTGTGTCTCAGGAGAGGGCTGGCAGGCTCTGTGGATTTTAATCAGTTGGGTGTGTGGTTAATATTGATTGTCTTGACAGAATTTAGAGTCACCATGGTAATAAATCTCTATGCATGTCTGTTTAGGATTATCTAGATTAGGTAGCTGAGGTGGGATGATCTACCCTAAAATACAGTTGTACCATTCCATGGGTCAGTGTCCCAAACAGAATAAAACAAGAAAGCGATCTGAACACTCGTCTCTTTCCCCTTTCCGGCTGTGGGTGTCATGTGACACTACCTGGGGGAAGTTGCACAACCTTTAGGAAGCAGAGCCTGGCTGGAGGAAGTATGTCAGTGGGGCCAGGCTGTGAGAGTTTGTAACTTCGTTCCACCGTTAGCTCACTCTCTCTGCTCTGTGTTTGTGGTCAATAGCATGATCGGTCGGCTTCCTGTCACCATCCGATCCCCCAACCCATTATCATGGGCTCTCCCTCTGGAACCCTAAGCCAACATGAGCTCTTCCTTACCTAGGTCATAATGTTTATTACAGGGACAAGAAACAAGTAATACAATGGCTCGTAGGCATGGGGAAGGGGCTAGTAGTAGAAAGTGAAGACATGGATGAAGAAAACAGATAACATGATGGGGTTGGAGTCCAAAGGGAAAGTTCTGGAGTGACTGCAAATAGGATCTAGATGGTAAGCCTAGTGTGCAGCGCAGCTCCCGATTGGATATGTGCTGGTGTGTACCAGTGTGCCAGTCATTTATAAATGATGCCAGGTTTCCTGGAAACCAGTCCGTGACTCAGGTGAGAGTCATTTTTAAAAAGACAAAAGCAAACCAGCTATGCCACGTGACTTCTGGAGGGAAGGCTCTCTAGAGTGGGGTGTCCAAGTACTTCTTGGACTTATCCATGGAGGACCAGTCGTTTTTAAACAATGCTGGCACCATGTCAGCACTCACTTAAAAGAGAAAGGGAGAACAGATATTCAAATGGAGAGAAGAGAGCAGGTGGCACTGAAGAGCCATCCTGAGGAATGTGCTTTACTTTTGTGGAGACAGACTTTCAGACAGGAACCAAAGCACTTCTCGCGTTGAATTTTTCTTCAATGTGTCTGACGTGGAGGATAAGCATGGGTGGGAATGTGTGCCTTGTAAGAAACAGCACCCCTGACCCACACAGTCCTTTAGTACCCTTCAGCTGCCCCTCAGGACACCTGCTCTGGCATTTTGATAGCTCTTTACCTGTGCAATTAACTTCTCTCCAACTAATTCCTTCTTTGTTTCAAAGAACAACTCAGAAACTTGAGGCAATCTCTTCAAAGACTTAACCAACATAGAGATAGATTTTTCTGTCGGCGGCCTTTTCTCCTGCAACTCAGGGCAGGACACACAAACTCTGGGCTGCTCCAGGAGCCAGTCTTGTTTGAACTACGACTCTGGTGGGAATTATTCTGTTGGTTTTTTTCTCTGTGGTGCAGTTGATTGTTTCCTTTCCTAGGAAAAGACATACGATCTGAACGACCTTGTTCACTGTGTGTCCTTTGTGTATTCATTGTAGCTTAGTCATCTGCTGGTCTATGATGGTTTGCTGTTGACAAAATCTACAGCAGCTCTCAGCCTTCCTAATGCTGGGGCCTTTAATACAGACCCTCATGATGTGATATCCCCTGATCATAAGATTATTTTCATTGCTACTTCATAACTGTAACATTTCTACTGTTATGAATCACAATGTAAATATCTGTATTTTACAACGGTCATAGGTGATCCCTATGAAGGAGTCGATCGGCCCCCAAATGGGGTCGGGACCCATAGGTTGAGAACCACTGCTCTAGAATCACAGGGAGAGAAAGGTTCCATGGGGGTTGGCCTGTGGGCGTGTCTGTGGGCATGTCCGTGGGACCACTGTCCTGGTTACACTAACTAAAGTGGGAAGATCTATCTATGTCCTGGGAATGGATCTTGTATTTTACAAGAGTGAGAAAAATGAGCGGAGCATTAGACTACTACATTAAGTCATTGCCTTAAGCTCTTGACTGTGGATGCAAAGTGACCAACTGCTTCAAGGTCCTTCCGTTTTGACTTCCTCAAGACAACAGACTACAACTCGGAACTGTGAATTAAATAGACTCTTTCTCCCTCACATTGCTTTCATCAGAAAAATGAAACCAAGACACTCAGTTACCAGAGTCAGCTGGAGGAGAGCAGGCATTAGGTCGCTGTCCCCAGAGCACCTAGAGTCATGTCTAGCCATTACGGAACTTGATGGATGTTGGTTCCAAGACTAAGGGAGATTTGAGGTTGAATGGTTTCCATTTCAAGTTCACTCCCAAACAGCTCTGCTACATAATTGTACTGGCTGGTTCTGTGTGTCAACTTGACACAAGCTGGAGTTATCACAGAGAAAGGAGCCTCCCTTGAGGAAAATGCCTCCATGAGATCCAGGCATTTTCTCAATTAGTGATCAAGGATTAGTAGGGGAGGGCCCAGCCCATTGTGGGTGGTGCCATCTCTGGGCTGGTAGTCCTGGGTTCTATAAGAGAGCAAGCTGAGCAAGCAAGTCAGTAAGCAGCACCCCTCCATGGCCTCTGCATCAGCTCCTGCTTCCTGTCCTGCTTGAGTTCCAGTCCTTGGGTGATGAACAGCAGCATGGAAGTGTAAGCTGAATAAACCCTTTCCTCCCCAGCTTGTTTCTTGGCCATGATGTTTTGTGCAGGAATACAAATCCTGACTGAGACAATAATCATCCATTCTGGTCCTGTTTCTTTATCTTATTTACTTAATTCAATGACAATCAGAATTCGAAACCAACCCTGTGTAGGTCTTGGCTAAGATATAGGCACACCCAACTGACTCGCTCCAACTTGAAGCACTGGTGGTAGATGGGAGAAAATGTGCTCGGAGAGAGGTTCTGGAGGATTCACCAAGTGCGATTTCAGGAGAGACAACTCAGAGTCTTGGTAGGTTTCCTGGGGATCCAGGGGGTGTTACAAAAGAGCTTTCCGTTGTCTTTGTTCTGGCTCTCAGAGATAGAAACTGAAGTTTGAGGTGTTAAGGTGTCCTAAATTAGAAACTCAGAAGTGAAAAAAAAAAAAAAATTCAGAATTCCCGTAAGCATTTCCAAACTGACTCATGTGTGTGAACACTTGCTTCCCCAGCCTGTCTTAGGAGGTTGCAGGCCTGTGGAGATGAAGCCTCACAGGAGGGAGTGGGCCACTGGGGATGTTGATGGTTGGTTTTGGTGACCTAGTTCTAAATTGCACCGACAGGTGACCAGGGACCTCCCATCCCTGCTGTCATAATTCCACTGCCTTGATGATTGGTAGGTAGCGCCTTGAACTGTGAAGGGGGTGGGGGTGGATCACAGCAAAACAAGATGGGTTTCACCTTTAAAATGAGTAACAACCTGTCGAGAAGGCCATGCCTGCAATCGTTGTCAGTAACTCCAGCCTGGGAAACAGAGCCAGCCACAGTTTGGCAAACATTCTGGTTCTCTGAGAGAATCGATACCTTGGCCGGACTCCTGAGAAACCATACAGACGTAATTCAAAAATGATGAGCAATTGAAAAAATAAACTTCTAGATACAAAATATAAAAATAGTTCGAGGCAACTTTCATTTCCTCTCCCTCCACTGAAGGTCACTCCTCCTTGCTCAGGGATGAGTCCCAAATTGTATTATCCAGTTAATTCCGTGTTCTCAATGGTGACTCACACAGAGTCTCCCACGGAGGCCGAGGAGGTGGAGGGCAAGAGTGGGCAGCTACTTTATGAATTCTGTTCCTGTTCTCTTTCTTACTCTTTCATGTCCCCCCGACCCCAGCTTCAGCCTTATTTATAAATCACCAGAACATCTGGCCAATTTACTTAATATCCAGATGTTTGGGCCTGCTTCACATTGCCTTTTTTAAAGCTTTGTAGGTAAATATAGCTTAAGCGAAAGTGAGTGGAGGTTGCCAGCTGCTGGAAATGGAACTAACTAGCAATCAGCAGCCAGCATCTGCTTCTCGTTTCTCCACAGCTTCCTGGCTCAATCAAAAAGAATACGTGTAATCTTTGAAGAAATTCCTGGAGAAGTTTTTTTAAATCACCGGAGAATCTTCACCTTACCAGTATGAGAATCAGAAAGAAACTTCTAGAAATGGTCGGAGTAGGTTCACATGTTTGCTATGGGAATCACATTAGGGTGAGAGTGGAGATCCAAAACACTCAAAACCGTTTGTCTCTCGGTCTCCGTCATCTGTGCTCCTTCTCCAGCTGTACCCCAGCATGCCCCTGATAAGCATGGCTAATTACCTTGGTCCAGTGCCATCCTGCGGGAGCCATAGACTAATGACTCACAGTCCTACTGGGCTGTAAATCAAAAGCTTTAGTCCAGCCTGCAGGGCCACATTACAATGAAGCCTATGGTGATTTGAGTCCTTGGCCACGTTACCCTGAGCCAGTCAGGCAATGTGGGAAAGGTTCAAACTCTCCTTACAATTTGGATGTGAAAGCCAGACAGAAATATGTTTTACTCAACTGGTCACTAATCAAAGCATCCTTCCCATAGGTTATTATGGTTATTATTGCTATGCTTGTCTTGATTTTATTTTGAGTGATTTATTTATCAGTTGTCCGATCATTCATTCTGTTACTAGTGTGAAGATGACCACACACTACTGAAACCTCCTACTCTGTTAATTAAAAACAACAACATAACAACAAAGCCCAGGATCTTATGTAGCCCAGGCTGTGTAAACACACTGTGTAGCTGAGGCTAGTTTTAGAACTCCACATCTTCCTGCCCCTACCTCCCAAGTGCTAGGATTACAGGTAGGTGCCACGAGGCCTGGCATAGTGTGAAAGACCAGATCTTTTGGGTTAAGACTCCATCTTAGAGAAACTGACCTAAGGTTGAACTCAAGTTAACAGGCTGGTACCTAGCACCAGTTTCCAGGTTACCCCCCAACAAGACCTGCCTCTAGCACCAGTTTCCAGGTTACCCCCAACAAAACCTGCCTCTAGCACCAGTTTCCAGGTTATTCCCCAACCAATCTGCACCTTCAGGTTACAAGCCTGCCCCTGACACTTCACTTCCTTACAACCAGAAGTTAACAAGCAGAAGTTAAGTTTATGGTTTGGCTCCCAGCACCAGCCAATTATGTTAAAGGCCACACTAGTCCTCCTATCAAATGTGTGCCAGGCTAGTCACCTGCTCCTTGCCTCTATAAATGCTTGCCTGAAACTAGGGTCAGGGCTGCACCCTCCTGTTCTGCTGTGTCAGAGATGGCAGCGTGGCCCGTGCTCAAGTAAATAAAGTACCCTAGTGTGACTGCACCCGAGTTGGCACCTTGGTGGTCTTTCGGGGGCTTGTGAACAGGCACAGCAGGTATTCATCTTAGAAGCCCCAATAACTTGGGGAAAGACCCCAAAATTCACAAAGAGAAGCACATCAACCCAATCTTACAACTGCTTGCGACCAACACAACATGAAGAGCTTCATTTCATCTCTTGGTCCTTCACTGACGTTGGACCATTTCTGTACTATACAAACAACAGCCCAATCTCTCTCTCTTGGCTTGGTACAACCACGCAGGACACTTTCCTTGCTTCTTGTAGGCACGCAGGTAGAGGTCAGAGGACAACTGGCCAGGGTTGCCAGGGTTGTTTCTCTCTCTCTCCCAAGCGGGTTCGAGGGACTGAACTCAGGTGAACAGGCTTGTCAGCAGGCACCATTACACAATGGGCATCTTGCTGGCCCCTCCCACCTCTAGAAGTGATGGTGAGTATAACTAACTTTACAGAGCATTAGTGTTTTCATACATCCATGTAGTGTGTTTGGTTCCTGTTCGTCCCCATTTCCCCCTCTTACAGCTCCCATGCGGTCTTTTTCTCCTACCAAATAATTCCATCTCTACTTTCATGTCTTAAAAATCCCCAGCCTAGATTTTCCACATCCTTCAGTGTTTTGGTTTTTCTGGATCCTTTTGGGTCATCGTATATTTCATCTGTTTTTGTGAGAGACACATGGAAATCTTTTTAAAAAATCACTGTGACTTCATAACTTTCTATTTTTGCTCTGTAATGTTTGCCTTCCATATTTGGTAGCTTATTATTAGATGACTATAAAACTTTAAAAATACCTTATTTTATATGTGTGGGTATTGTCTGCATAAGTCTGTGTACCATGTGCTTGCCTGGTGCCCACAGAGGCCAGAATAGGGCATCAGGTCCCCTGGGGGCTGTGAGCACTCTGTAGAGGTCCCAGGTCCTTTGGAAAAGCAGCCAGTGTAAACATCGTATGCCCCCCGCCCCCGTAATGGATAGTATCAATTATCAGCTTGATAGATACTAGAATCACCTAAGAGATGAGCATCGGAGCTTGCCTGTGGGAGATTATTTTGATAGAGTTAAGTGGGAAGTCTTGCCCACTGTGGGCGGTGCTGTTCCCTGGCTGGAATCTTGGATTATATGAGATGTGAAAGGATGCTGAGCAGCAGATACATTCATCATTGTCTGCTTCCTGTCTGTGCATGTGAGGGGATTGATTTACATACCATGATGCTGCTTGGTATTTTACTGACTTGACACAAACTAGAGTCATCGGGACCCCCCTCCCCTGTTGTGGAATCCTCTCCATCAGGCTGCAGCTGTGCTTAGATAAGCTGCCATAAGCACTAGTAAGGGATGTTCTGGTCACAACTCGGAGGTAAGTGTTCTAGTTTAGTGTCTGTTGGTGTGATAAAATTCTGACCAAAAGCAGGTAGAGGAGGAAGGGGCTTATGTTTCCTCCAAGTCACACTCCTTCAGTGGGAGAAGCTGTGGCAGGAACTCAAGGCAGGAACCTAGAGGCAGGAGCTGATGCAGAGGCCATGGAGGGGTGCTGCTTACTCACTTGCTCCTCGTCGCTTGCTCAGCTTGCTTTGTTATAAAACCCAGGACCACCAGCCCAGGGAAGGCAACACCCACAATGGGCTGGGCACCCTGCATCAATCATTAATCAAGAAAATGCCCCAGAAAGTTGCTGACTGGCAGAAGGGGCATGTGGGTCTCTGTTGACACATACCTACAGAGCCTTTCAGCACATCAAAGCCCAGGCTGCCCCCAGGCTCCCTTAGCATAAGGTTCCTGTTATACATTTAAAAGTCCATGCCAGCCCCTGGCCCTCTGCTCCCCCAGTAACTCATTCTCCTTATAATCCACATGGTTTATCGACACCACAGTCTACTTCTTGTTGTCTTCTTACCTTCTCTGTAGACTCTTGCTGCACTCTCTCCACCCCATTTCCCCTTTCTCCCTCTCCCCTTCCCCTCCCCTCTCCTCCTGCTCCTCTCCCTCTGTCACCCCTCTGCCTCCCCCCTCCCTTCCCACCCCCCCTTCCCCCTCTCTTGTGCTCTTGCTGTCTCAGTATCTCCACTACCTCTTCCATTTCAGTGGCCCTCACCACATCCGGTCTGTTTCTCTTTCTCTCTCTTCTGGATTTGTCCAGACGCCTCTGGATATGTTCTCTCTCTTATTCACAATAAAAACCATATTAATAACGGAGCAGTGACATTGACAGTTCCTCTGCAGTGCCTCCTCACACACGGGTTGAAGCAAAGCCACATCTCCTCACATGGGCCAAATAAAAGATCTTCACCCTACCTCAGAATGGTTGTTTCATTAAAGAAGGAAGGCAGGAAGGAAAAGAAGCTTTTGGATTGTGTCATGGTGTCTTGTGTTTGGGGGAAAAGCTGATGAATGTCATGAGATTGAAGGAAATAAGACAAGGAAGCAAATACTTGTGAAACAAAAATAAACCAGCAACAACAGGTCCCTACGTTTGCCACTGGTCTGATTTATAACAGTAGTTTTTACAGATGTCTGTCTTTGGATAAAGATGGGACACTGTGGGGGATGGGAAGATGCTGCCTCTTCGGTGACAGCAGGTTCTCATCCATGTCAGCTCAGACACATTTCTGAGTTAAGAGGAAAAAGGCTACGTCCAATGATGGGAACTGTAAACGATGCTCACTGAACACAGTCTCTGCGGGGAGACAAAGGATAAACATTCAGGATGGATAAGAGAAAGGACTGCAAGCAGATTGCTTCTAAAGGGGATCGACTGAGGCAGGCTTCCAGGACAGCCATCTTGGTAGCCCAGAGGGAGGGGTTCCAGGTGAATGCTCCCCTAACCTACTGCCATGTTCCCTGACATGACTCCCTCCTGTGCATGGCCTGACACTGTGGGAACTAACCCACATCCCCAGATGCTTCATGCTGGTGCTTTTCATACATGGGTGTGTTTTCCATGAGTCTGGATCCTCCCTGTATCTCCAGCCCTTTGCCCTGTACCCAGGACACAAAACCCCATCCAGTCCTCTGTTTTACACTCATGGATTCCCCTCCAGGACTCACTGAGCTCCTTTCCCTGGGGTACCATGATCCCTGCCCTGGCATTATGGCTGGAGATGCACCCCCAGCTTCCCTGCTTAGACCGGGGGTAGTTTAGATATCCTGGCTTGTTCAAAAGTCTTTTCATAATCCTCCAGTTCAGAGATGGGAAGAAGGGCCTACTTCATCCCCTGCTTTTCTGATCTGAACACTCTTCTCAGACCCTAATTCTAAAAAGCATTTTTGAGTTACTTAGACTTTTATAACATAATTATCAGACCATAAAACATTAACTACAGAAGGCCCAAATGGCTCCAGGCATGGAGCTATGTTTTCTTTGTAAGTAACATTTCACAGGAGGAAGACAGATGACCTTTCCAAGTACTCAAAGTCGTTAGGACATTTGGGTTTAGAGAGGGCCTTTGGATATGGAGGATAAAGATCCCTCAAATTCACCTTGTTTTCTCTAATAGCCTGGATTCATCTGCTGCTGCTCCATGGTTTTATGGCTCTCTCCAGACCCATAAATGACATGGCAGGAATAGATGCTTCAGAAAAGAAGAGACAACCAAACAATATAATTGGCATCTCCCTAGTCTCACAGCTCAGACTCAGGTATGCTTGTCTTTAATGGGCCTGACCCCAGATCTCCAGGCCCCCAATGTAAATCAAATACTGTGTACATTTCCAGTATACCTCTGGGTCTCAGCTGGGAGAGCTTGCTCCCCATAGGCTACCCCTGCTGGAATTCAGCAGTACTCTGGGAAGCATGGACCCCCATGCTTCCCCCCATCCTCCAGTTGACTGTGTCAGCTGCCTTTATCCAGTATGTGCATTGAGAGCCTGGTCATCTCAGCACATAGCATGCTGCCTTTGATGTAATCCTTACTTCCCTGCCCATGTATCGGTACAGTGAGCTACAGACAGGCAAAGAACTGTTCATTCTGAGGGACTTTAGCTAGTTGTATTGTGTGGAGTGATTATCTGTGATAATGGTCCTTCACACGGCTTCTCGGTCTCACACACACACACACACACACACACACACACACACACACACGTCAGAGCTCCAAGCTCGGGCTTCTCCATGTTGGGTTTGTCCTTAAGCATGGCTCCCTTCTGTCACTTCCTGAGAGGTGAGATGTTAGATGGCCTTCGCCGCCTCCGGGAAGGCTGCCGAGAGATGACTCAGTTAGGAAAGTGCTTGCCAGGCAAGTGTGAAGACCAGATTTGGGATCTCTAGAAGCTACATGCAAAGGCAGGCATTGTGTGAACATCTCTACCCTAGTGCTGGTCAAGATGGAGAGTCACTGGCCACCCTGTCTAGCTGAATTGGTGAGCTTCAGGTTCCATGAGAGACCCTGTCTCAAAATATAAGCTGGAGATCGACCAAGGAAGAAACAAAGCTGACCACAAGTGTTGGCGTTTCTTCTACACCCCCTTCCCATGCCCCCAAATAAACTCTATACTATACCCATCACATGGCTGGTACCTCAGAGACAGAGAGAGAGATGCCTCAGCATGGGCCTGGTGAGATACCCCTTCCCACCGTACCATACCAAGCTCTATAAAACACATCAACGAGCCTACACACACACACACACACACACACACACACACACACACACGAACAAATTGACATACCACACAAAATAGTATTTCATTCACTCATTCACTCATTCACTCATTCATTCATTTACTCATTCATTCATTCATTCATTCATGTTGGTTGTAGAGTGTGCACACGCTCAGGCCTCCACCTGCCTCTGCTTCCTGAAAGTTAAGATTAAAGACCTGTACCATCATGCCTAGACATCTTTTAAGTTCAGCATCACCTTTCAGAATTAGGTTTCTCTCTCTCTCTCTCTCTCTCTCTCTCTCTCCCCCCCCCCCTTGTGAGCCACCTCCTCCCCTCTTCCCCCCACCCCTGTGAGCCACCTCTCTGGCCCATTTCTTGTTGCTCACGAATGCTGGTCTTGCCACCTTCTGACATAATTCTCATAATTGTTAATACATTTATATTATTGTATTTACCCACTATTTACTGAACAGATCAACTTAAGACAAGTTTTCCATCATCTGGTCGCATGCCCAGGTCCAAGAATGCCATGTATTCTGTTGAACATATGTGGGACACAGTGAGGGGTCATGTTATAAAGCCATCTCTCAACCGACAGTCAGTGTGTGCCTCATATGCAGTGAGCTGTAGTGACACTACAGTCCTGGTGCATTTCATGGCAGGCTCTGGCTAAAGTGCTGGAGAAGGTGCCATGGTTAAACCGAATCTTGAAGATGGAAAACTGCAACTTTTCTATTCATTCTCAGTAGGAGCCAATCAGCATCAAGAAAACAAATTGGAATTGTTTGTGTGTGTGTGTGTGTGTGTGTGTGTGTGTGTGTGTTCAGGAGGTGTGGGGTGCATTTCTAGACATGGTGATGCTTGTAAAAAAAATCACTTTTTAAAATAGTGTGTGTGTGTGTGCAAGTGCATTTGTGTGTGCATGTGTGCACCCATCTGGGTGTGAATGAGAGTGTAGGCACATACATGTCATGATACAGGTGTGGAGGTCAGGGGACAAGCTGGGTGTCAGCCCTTGCTTTCCACTGTGTTTCCGACAGGGACTCTCCTGTCCGAGTTGCTCTGTTCTCCAGGCTCCTTGGTCCTCAAGCTGACAGAACCTCTCCAGTCTCTGCCTCCCATCTCTCCATAGCAGCTCTGGGATGACAGAGGTGTACGCTTTGTCTCCAGCTATGATATGGCTTCTGGGAATCCAAGCTCAGGTCAGGTTTATGGAGCGAGTTCTTTACCCATTGAGTCACCCTTGTAGCCACGAGAGAGAAGCATCTGGGGAAATGGCTCCACATCAGGAATGTGCACTGCTCTTGCTGAAGACCCAAGTTGTATCCCCTAACACACATATCAGGTAGCTCCCAACTGCCCATGACTTCAGCTCCACAGGATGAGAGGCCTCTGACATCCAAGGGCACTTGTACGCACCCCATGAAGACACACATTGTACACACAATTTAAAAGAAAATAAAAAAAGGATCTCTGATAGATAATACCTGAAGAAAGGCTTTCAGAATTAGGTGGGCCAGGGTTTTATATGTCTCCGTGTCTGGATCCTGGTGCTTTGAGTCTAACTTGATGGTGGCCATGAACTACAGTGTGGACAGGCAGCCGCTGGCCCTGTGGGCAGACCCATGGCTGTGCTTCTTAGGCAGTTTCAACCACACCAGACTATCTAGAACTACAAGAAGGTAAGCATGTCCCTTTTCTTCTCACAAGTCCTCCTTCCAGACAGGGATTGAGACGCGTCAGGAAGACAGCAGGCCTCAGGTTTAACGCACATGCTGGGGACCACAGTCTTGGATATTCTTCTATTTCTTTCTTCCCATTCTTTTTTTCTCAGTGTAGTCTTCTCCTAGATCAATTGCTCTCTCTCTTAGTGGGGGACATTTAGGAGTGAGAAGCTGCATATGCTGTCCCCTCTCAGCTGGGAGTCTGAAACACAGAAAGCCAGGTTCTATCTCTCTGCAGGATAGGGATGCTGAGTCTGCATCTGGCACTCCTCCTGTATGTCACATGGCTGTGCAGGTATCACCTGGGCCACTCCTTCACTTTGTGACGTGACATTACTGCAGCAAGTTTTCCAGAGCCATCTCTGTAAGTATTCTACACAGAACCAAGTTCTATTATCTACTTTGAGAAAACTCAGTGTGATGGTTAATGCTGATTGTCATTTTGACAGGATCTAGACTTGCCTGGGAGACAAGCCTCTGGGCATGCTGGCCAGGAGTTACCTGCATTAACTTAACTGAGGAGGGAAGATCCACCCAAAATGCATGACTGAATTAAAAAGGAGAAAGCCAGCTCATTGAGAGTGTTCACCTCTCTCTACTTCCTGACTGTGGGCAAAATGTGACCAGCTGCCTCACACTTCCCATCATGGTGGACTTCCTCTTCAACAGGGAGCCAAAAGAAACCCTTCCCCCTTAAGTCGATTTGGCCATGCATTTTGCTGGAGCAATGAGACAAGTAACTAAGACTTAAAAGGGCGATCTTTGTCTCTTGTCTGGAAAGCAGAAGTCAGATTGAACAAGGGCCCTCACAGCTCCATGGATTATGTCCTGGGCAGGCCATGTGTGTGGAAAACAGCCTGTTCTGCATACTCTAGAGGAATACCAGCCTTCACTCTGAAACCACACCATTCCTGTAGATACAGAACCTTCCAAATGCTTCCCTTTCTCTGCCTGCTTCCCTGCCTGCTGTCACTGTCTGTACCCAGGAAGCAGTCCCATGAATAGAAACTTTCTGGATACCGGTTCCTTCCCCTGCCTCTCCAAGGGTCAAGGGTCATTCTTTGCCCTGCATTTAGGCACGACCTTCGGTAGGTAGGCAGTACCATAGTATTGAAACTCAAGCATGATGTACCCTAATAGGAGGTAGGGATGATGACTCATTCCCTTCTAGGATTGCTTCCAACTCCAGAAATCTAGGATGCTTGGGGGACCTTATTTTTAGGAACAAGAATTAGAAATGAATCGACTATCCCTCCAAGAAGAGAGAGTTCATTTTTATCTCACTTTTAGAATTTTATCCCATAATATCACAGATGCCTCTTTCAAATACCACAGTTCATTCGCTTAGCAGCATCTGGCTCAATAACACCATTGTATATTTATGTGGGTTTTGTGGGGGAGCAAAGATCAATAGAGATATTTCCAGCCATGTATCTAGAATGATGGCTTTCTTTCCCTGCTCTATTTATTATTTATTAAGGACCTCTTCGTGAACAAATTCTGTCCTAGATCTTCAATGTAATTGAACGGGTGGACTAACAGGGCCAACCCTGGGTGGTGACATCATCCCCCCGTTTGGATATTATTGAAATGTGTTTAAGATTATAGATGATATGTCCATGAGAATTCTATCAGTTACACTCATATTTCAAGATAACACTGACCCTCATGGCAGATAGCTTGCTATCATTTGGCAATATACTGAATATCACAGGAAACATTCACGGTTTTCTGTTGTCGGGAACAATGCCCAGGCAAAGACACAGTCAAACAACCAGCAATGAAAACAGTATAAGTTGTCCGTTTATAACTTGGAGCAGTTGGGTCCAATACCTCTGATGTGGTGTTTTCCCAAGAAGTAGAAGGGGAAATCATGCTGGCAAGGGAAGGGTATGGCTGTGAGGCTCAAGCACGAAGCCCAGAAAGCCAGGACTCTCATCCCAAAGCTGCAGACTGGGGTCTTTAAAATCCCCGAGTCTCGGGGGGGGGGCACATTTGTGCTAACCATGCCACAAGGCTGATGGACTGCTCTGCTGGAACGTTATGGTGGGGTCCACGGTACGCTAGTCTTCTTGATAGGCATTCATCACCCACCTCTGTTCTACCTACCTAATGTCCTTAGGACTATTAGGTAAATCTCTTTGGAATGTAGAAAGAGGCCCCCAGAGTAAGAGTGTCATCAGACAGCATCTGAGGCCTACCACAGAGACTCCCCACCCGCCTGAGGACCCCACAATATGCATTCCATTAAGTGCCTTGATGTATGGAGTTCTTTGTTCCATAACTATAAAATCCTCACGAAACGGTTACTACCTCGTACCATGCAATTTGAGGAACGTGTGTCTGTGTTCCCAAGCCATGGTCACTCATATCTGGCTCTAGAACAAACCCTCTGTTATTCCCTTTGAGGTGAGAGTTACATTTTTGTTTTGACAGCTCAGAGAACTTGATGCAGAAGTTGGGGAACCAGAGAGTTTAGTAATTTGGCTCCTTGACAACCAATCTGTCTGTCTTTCCACCCTGGAAGGGAGGGGCCTGGGAAAGAGTCATGGAAGCTCAGTCTGAGGTCTAGTCTTCACAGACTCTGAGGGTCTCCTGCTCAGTGTGGCCCGGCCATCGCCTATGAGGCGCCATCATGTCCTCGGCCACCTTTGAACTGGATCTCTGAGAAGAAGGTTGGAACTTTTGCTAGTGACCTTGCTGTGATTGAGAAAGTCTGATGCATACCCATGAATCCTTTCTGCAGGCCTAGTGGTCCTGACATTCATGTCTTATGGTAGGTACTCTTGCAGTTTTGTGAAGTACTGTGGTCAACAAGTCATGGCACATGAGTTGCGGAGGTGACTGTGCTTGCTGCACAGATCTGAGGACTTTAGTCTCAGACCTTATGAGGGAAAAGCAGATTGTGGCTGTACATGCTTGTAATCTTAGCACTGGGAAGGAGGATCTCTGGGGCTTACCAGGCAGCTAGCATAAGGTACTTGGTGAGTTCCATGCTCACTGAGAGACCCTATAAACAAACAAACAAACAAAAACCCAAGATGGATGGCTCCTGAGGAAAAACTGCTGAGGTTGACCTCTGGCCTCTGTGTACCTGCGTACACTGACCTGTGTAGTTACACACACACACACACACACACACACACACACACACACACACACAAGCAGACCTCAAAGTGGAGGCAGCTTGCTTGGCTTCATTCACATATACAATGATTCTGAAAGAGGAGGAAACGGAAGGGAGGGATTATGAATCCACAAATGACCTCACTGGGTACCTACCCTGCAGTAGGGCAGGCCCTGCTGATCTGAGTTTACTCCTATCTGGTGATGGTTGTGTCCAGCTTGCTATTGACTCCCTGTGCAGACAAGGGCTTGTCCATCCCCTGTGGGTTCTTTCGGATGACGTTGTTGCTATGGCTACTCATGAGTGTGCACAGGTAGTAACAACAAACCCCATGTGCTACTTTCCAGCCACCCAGAAGCCCACAGTTCTCTGGCTTATATACTTCTAGCCAACCAGCCTTTGGTTGCTCTGCTCTGGGAAACTGGGTCCACACAGACACCATGCCCAGGAAGCAGCAGGTGGGTGAGACTTCACAGGAGAGCTGAGGGCTGATGCTCTGTGACCTGGGCCAGCTGCACCTTTGAGTAGATTGCACAGATCCTGGTTCTTTAACTGGGAAATGCGAAGAGCATCAAAGTGCTCTCATCTTAACATCCTCTGTCTGTCTCTCTCTCTCTCTCTGTCTCTGCATGTGTGTGTGTGTGTGTGTCTCATATGACAAAGATTATACAGACACAGAGCTTGAGTTTTTGTTTTGTTTTGGTTTGGTTTGTTGTTGTTGTTGTTGTTGTTTTTCGAGACAGGGTTTCTCTGTGTAACCCTGGCTGTCCTGGAACTCACTCTGTAGACCAAGCTGGCCTCGAACTCAGAAATCAGCCTGTCTCTGCCTCCCAAGTGCTGGGATTAAAGGCGTGCGCCACCACTGCCTGGCACAGAGCTTGAGTTTTATGTGTATTCATTCATTCATTTACTCTCTTTCTCCACCCAACCAGACATGGCTGGCTTCCTCCAGGAAAAAAATGACAACTCCTTTTCCTCCTCCTCCTCTTCCTCCTCCTCTTCCTCCTTCTCTTCTTCTTCTCCTCCTCCTCCTCATCTTCTTCTTCCTCCTCTTCCTCCTCCTCCTTCTTTTTTCTTCTTCTCCCCCCCTTCTTCTCTTACTCTGTTTGATTCACTTTTTTGTGTGCAGTGCTAGGAATCTAACCCGGGGTTTAAATGCTAGTCAACCTCTCATCACTGAGCTAGAGCTCGGCTCTGCTAAAATCTCTGAGACAGACAGGGTCTAGTTAAGTTACTAAGGCTAGTCTTGAACTCACTCCCAGGCCCAGGTGGTCTTGACCTTTTGGTCCTCCTGGCTTATCCTCTTGGGTACTTGGGATACAGATGCACCATCAGGCTCTGCTGAGACCTTAGATGTTTACCATCTAGATGGAGAAGGGTTTCACTGGGAGGAGTTTGGCATCAGGTTAGAACATAGACTCCAGAATGAATGAGATAGGCATACAAGCTGAACATTAATGTGTTTCTGATAATAAATGATATCTATATTAAGGGGCTAGGGAGATGACCAGTGGGTAAAGTACCTGCCATGTATGGATGAGGGATGACTGGATCCCAGCACCCACATTAAAAATCAGAGCAGGGAAAAACACATCTGTCACAACAGTGCCATGAGAGTAAGCAGAGCTTGATGGCCAGTTGACTGAGTCAATGGCTGAGTCCTGGGCCCAGTGAGACCCTGTTTCAAAAAACAGGATGAAAGTGATAGAGGAAGATTATTCCACATCAGCCTCTGGCCTCCACAGTCATGAGCACACACAATCATATCTTTGTCCCCCCCACCCCCCACATGCTTATGTCAAGTTAACTGCAAAACTTTCTAAAGTTAACATTTGATTTTGAAAACAGATTTACATATTCTTGTGTGTATGAGTGTTTACACATGTCTATGCACCACATATGTGCGGTGCCTGTGGAGGTCAGAGGACAGCATCAGACCTTCTGGAAATGGAATAACAGGTGGTTGTGGGTGCTGGGACTTGAACCCAGGTCCTCAGGAAGAGCAGTCAGTGCTCTTAA
>JADRCH010000135.1:3205210-3247681 GCA_019843965.1 Rhynchomys soricoides
ACTCAAGAGAACTGAGTGAACTGTCTGAGTTTTCAGCTTTCCCCCCAATCATTTTCAAAATGGTACACATGAAGACTACAAAGCAAAACCAGAAAACGCCCTCTGGGAACACAGTAGGAGACCATCCTATGTCGGTAGCTGCCATTCTGCCAATCTCCTTAAGCAACATTGCTAACCCCTCATAATCTTCCTTTACCACATCAGAAGCAGAGTTACCCATCATGTCTAAGCCACACTGGGCACCACCTGTAGCATAACTTTTTCTCAGCCTACTTTAATAAGGGCTCAGCCTCCTCTCTAGCCCACCACCCACCAGAGGTAATAGAGAACAAAGGCTATTAGGACACAGGGAAGCCGACCTGTTTAGAAAGAGTTCTTTGGGGCAATTCCAATCTTCGTTGTTCTCAGTCCAGTCCACTAGCAAACACCAAACATGAATCAGCAGCTGCAGACTAGTCTACTTGGCAGACACCACACAGGAATCAGCAAGAGCAGTTCAATCCGGAAGAAACCACAAGGCTTGCCAACTCGCTCAAGTCAGTAGAAGCAGAGAGAAGCCGCAGGAACCACACAAGGAATGCTTTGGCAAGTTTCTCTCTATGAAGTCACCACAAGTGGAGCTCAGCAGTGCAATGTAAGGCAAACCAACACATGTGTGTGAAGACTAGCAAAGCAGAGCAAGACAAACCAATGCTTGAGGTCCCACTGTCTATGGGGTCATATTTATGCTCCATCTAAACATCACGTGTCCTTTCACATGTCTGACTTAGTAAAACAGCCTTTCACCTGATGTGTGCCCAGCCAAACATCATTTGACATAACTGACTTTCCAAAGAAACGAGAAGTTTCCACTTCAGATTATATACTTATCTTTGGTGTTTTCAGAGGAAGTCTCCCTCTGTAGCCTGAGCTGTTTTTAAACAGGCTGTGTAGCTCCACTTAACTGCAAACTCAAACTTCCTGCCTGTTTCCAGATGCTGTGTTCACAGCTGCGAATAACCACACCCAGTTTTAAAGAGATGATTTAAAAAAAAATTAGATTTATTTTCATTTTCATGTGTATGAATATTTTTGCCTGCACATATGTTATGTGTATCAAGTACATGCCTACTGCCCATGAATGCCAGAAGAGGGTATTAGATGGTGTGGAACTGGAGTTACAAATGGTTGTGAGCTACCACAAGGGTGCCGGGAATGAAACCCAGGTGCTCTTGAAGAGCATCCAGTGCTCTTACCCAGTGTCTTAGTTAGGGTTTTACTGCTGTGAACAGACACCACAACCAAGGCAACTCTAATAAAGACAACATTTAATTGGGGCTGACTTACAGGTTCAGAGGTTCAGCCCATCATCATCAAGGTGGGAACATGGCAGCATCCAGGCAGGAATGGTGCAGGAGGAGCTGAGAGTTCTACATCCTCATCTGAAGGCTGCTAGCAGAATACTGGCTTCTAGGCAGCTAGGTCTAGGGTCTTAAAGCCCACGCCCACAGTGATACACCTACTCCAACAGGGCCACACCTACTCCAACAAGGCCACACCCAATCCAACATGGCCACTCCAACAAGGCCACACCTACTCCATAGGGCCACACCTCCTAATAGTGTCACTCCCTGGCCCAAGCATATACAAACCATCACACCCAGTGAGTCCTTTCTCCAGCCTCTAAGTCATGGTTTTAAAGGTCAACACTGTTTCTCCTAGCTAAGTGCAAGTGACAGATGTTGTCATGTCTTGAGACCACTTGTCCTTCCTACTTACACAGTTCCTTGTCACCTACTGTGGCCTTTTGCACCAGGAGCTGCCTCTTTCTTGATGGCACACAGGTCCCTCCCACAGCAAAGACAGCCTAGTGGGCACATTCTCCCGGATCCCAGAGACAGGTACAGAGGACCATCTGGGACTAATACTAAGCTATCTGGTGGAATTATTTCATGGGGGAGGAAATGAGAAACTTTTGTCTTCCTTGGGTCATATTCCGGTAGGAAAGACTTGGTCACATGTAAGAAATCACTAGGAGTTCATGATGGGGTGACCTAGCCAAGTGTGGGGGTGTCAAGGCTCCCTGAAGATGCTCCATCTGAAAAGGAAAAAGCAAGAGCTGGCTGGGTGGAGATGAGGGAAGAAAGAAGCTAACGCTGAGAGAAGACTGCAGCCACGCAAGGAGTGCTCAATGGCTGAAAGGTGGTGACCTGCTCTGTGGAGAGAGAGGACAGGTATCATGCTGGACGCTGGGGCACAGGATGGGCCAGACTAAGCCATAAGGCTTCTCTTGGGACTGCAGAGAACCTTTGAGGGACCTGAAGCAAGAAGAAGTGATTGATCCCATGATGGAGGGCATGCAAGAGCACAGGGGAGCAGGGGGGTGGAAGAGGTCCAGCAGGAGACAATGAGCCAGCCAGCCAGACAGTGAAATGGACAGACAAGTTCCGCTGTTTTCCAGGCCACATAGGACAGTATATAAAGATGTATGTAGGCAGAGTTGGACCAGAAACACAGATGGGCACATGAGAGCACAGAAGTCCTGGCGGAGGGCTGGATGAGAGCAGAGCAGGCTGGCAGCCATGCCAGATGAACGGGTAGCCTGTTACTGAAGCAGGATCTGCAGAAAACAAAGCATAGTGAGGTCTCAAGTAGCAGGGGTTTGGATACAGTAGATCTGAGACATTCTTCTGGATCCAGAGAATCACCAGCTGATGGTGGTTCCTTTCTGGATCACGAAGGCCAGAGAACAAAGGTGCTCCCAGGAGGGACTGGCAGCCAGTGCGATGTGCCATCACATCTATCCTGAGTGCTCAGCGAGCACAGCCTTGGGGGAAGCGTGACAGACTGGGTGTCCACCACTGAGCTGCAGACAAAAACAGTGCTTCACTTGAGGGGAGGGCGTTGGATGCTTCCCCTTGGGGCTGCCACAAGCCCCTTGCTTAGTTATTCCTTACCACTTTTGGAAATAAGGAAGTAAAATTTGGTTGCTGTCAGGGTTCATTTTTTGCTGATTCACTGATTTTAGTTTCTGGGAACATTGAGGTCAGGAGGACCAAGGTTCTTTGGCTTTGTTTTATGTGTCCTTCTCATTCTGGGAGGTTCTTGTTCTGGTTCTGAACTCAGGGCTAAGAGCGGAGATTACCTGTGTGAGCCATCACACTGGGCTTCCTTCGGTCTAATTGCTCATTGACTTTGAAATGTGGACTTGCTCTCTCAACAACAAAGGCATGTTCAAATATCCAGTCTTCAGGTTTGTGGTGAGAATTGGCACAGCCTGTCCTTGACCACACTGGGTGTCTCTTTGGCTGCCTTTTGCTCTTCTCGCTTTCCTGTCTCTCCCCAGCACTTTTTCCACTGAGGCCCCGCCCCCGGAAGTAAAGAGAGTTGCTATAAGCCAGACAAGAGGATGTCAGGCGGAGTAGGGATCTCCACGTGGAACTGGGGTGAGGTAACTCCCGGCTCTTGACAGACATTTCACGTTCCTCTTCATTTCTCCCTTGTAACTTGTAAGAATTTCCCCCAAACATCTGTTTCTTTATGTGACTTAAGTGTTGTAAACATTTCCATCTCTGCATTCTGATGAGACTGGTAGGATTCAGATCTGAAATGCTCTCAGAGGCTCATGGGTTGAAGGTTTGGTTCCTGGTGGGACTGAGTTCGGAGGCGGGGTTCTGTAAAGACTGGAACACAAGGGTGGTTCTGACATCATCGACAAATCGATCATTTGCTGGTCTAAGATTGATGGGCTATTGCTGGAGGATGCTGGGAAATTAGAATGAGGATCCTTTAAAGGAAGGTAGCCCTTCAGATTGTGCTTTAAAGGGGTTTCCTCCACCTCTGTGCTCCCTTCCCTCGCTAAGGTTCTACCAAACGCAGCCCACCTTTCTGCTTTCCCTCACTGCTCACAGAAGCAACAGGGACAAGTGAGGTTGGAACAAATTCTTTAAATTGACTTCCTCAAGGCTTGTGTCACAGAAACTGATAAACAGGAATGTCCCCCAGAGCGCTTACAATACTAGACGTCCAGTCTCTGCTTGTTGAAAGAATGAATGCATGGTAGAGACAAGTGGAACCATGCAGTGGCACACTGTTTTCCCCACATTGCTTCTGACTTCTTTAAACCAAGGGGGTGATTTTTGCCACCTGGTATTTCAGAGTGACTCAGGAATGGTCACCAAGTACTGTAAGGTGTCTAATGGAATGACTTGCACAGTGAAAATGCTTACATCTTATTTTTTAAATTAAAATTTATTATTATTATTATTTATTATTATTGTGTGTGCACACAGAGTACGCCTAGGCATTCGTGTAGAGGTCAGAGGACAACCTTTAAGCGTTTTCTCCTTACACTCTGGGTTCCAGGGATCTAACTCTGGTCACCAGGCTTACACAGCAGCCATCCCACTGGCCCCAAAGCTGTTTAGTGTTCAAGTAACAACTTTAAAATTTTCCTGAAGACCTCCGTGGTTTACCAACTGACAGACAGCTTTAGATTCATAGCAAGTATAAAAAAGAAGAAGTGAAGTAAGAAGTGAATACACACGTATATAAATGGATAGAAATGTTTTCTTGTATTGATCTCTCAAGAATTACTGCTTGGCAGAATGTGTGTGCAGCTCCTGAACCTCACTATTGGTAGACGCCATCTAGTGGTGAGAAATAACAGCTGCTCACAGATCAGTCCAACTTACAATGCATTGTTGTTGCTCATTTTGTAAAAACAAAGTAAAAGACACTGGCTAAGGAGCAGTCTGCCCAATTAGGAATACACTCAGAGGATGAAGCTCTGATCCCGAAGTCTGCTCTGGGGTGAAGTAGGAGAAGCGATCCCAATGTCTTTCTGCAGTGCGTTCATGGGCTGTCTCTCAGTCATCAACTTCTTTTTTTTTTTTTGGTTTTCCGAGACAGGGTTTCTCTGTGTACTCCTGGCTGTCCTGGAACTCACTCTGTAGACCAGGCTGGCCTTGAACTCAGAAATCCATCTGCCTCTGCTTCCCAAGTGCTGGGATTAAAGGCGTGCGCCACCACTGCCCGCCAGCCCAGCCCCACCTTGAGTCAGATGGTAGAAATGGTGAATACAGCCCCTGCCATGTTTTCTGTACTCAGAGGCCTCACCCTCCTCTGCCCTTGAGGGCCTTATCATCCATCTTAGTTATTTAGATGAGAAATGGAATTTTAAGATGTTACTTATGTGTCTAGCTACACACGTACGTAAGATGTTAATTATGTAGCTACACTTCCAAACTAGATTCAGTCCTCTGAGCGGAGTATCTGGAAGCTTCTAAAGCCTCTGCTGATGAGACTCAGAGTTGGGGCAGTAGTGAAGACCCTTCTGGGTTGACATGTAGCTTCTGCTCTTCCTTCCTTCCTCCTTACTCAGGCAATGGGACCTGAAACACCTTGGACGGCAGTTGGCCTCCTTGTTTTGTTGATGGCCTGGCTGGATGACACTGGAGTAGGAATTGTAAGTAGCTTTGGCCAAGAGTTTAAATCACCAGAAAAGAAATCATCCCCCATCCTGGAAGTCTTAGAGGTTCATGGGGTTGAACACAGAGACCAACATATAAGCTCCTCATCTATGAAACACTGTTAAGATCAGGAAAAACTTTGTCTGCTAAAAGGTACCTGTCGATAAGGTTTTTGTTTGCTTGTTTTTTTGAAAGGATCTCAAGTAGTAGCCCAGGCATGCCTGCAACTATGTAGTCCAGGCTGGCCTAGAACTTGCAGCAATCTTCCTGCCTAGGTCTCCCAAGTGCCAGGATTACAGGTGTGGGGCCACCATGCCCAACTTTACCTTAAGTTTGGTCACTCCATCCCATGAGAATTTCTGGGTTTCTGTGGAGATCTATGCTACTTTAGGCTCACAGTGACATTTTAAATAGGACAGCTTTTCACAGCTTAAATCTGCTCCCTACAGAAATCCAGCTACGTTTCTATTTCCTGTGGGCAGCTGCCTCCTTACTTAAAGACGATTGTCTTCTTCTGTTGTTCCCAGAGTGGCCCAGGCAGAGCAGGTTTACATGTGTGTTTACAGAGCTGAGGTTTTTACAGGTGGCATTCTTGGACTCCTGGGACAGTTTTAGTCAGGACTAGTGGTATATCATGTGTGTGCATGGGGGGAGGGGGGAGGTGCCACTGTATACCTGTAGATGTCAGAGGACAACTTTGTGGGGTCAGTTCTCTCCTCCCGCTTTTACATGGGTTCTGGGGATCAAAATTAGGTCATCGGGCCCATGTACCAAGGGCTTCACCCAGTGATCCATTTCTCCAGCCACTGAAGCTACT
This sequence comes from Rhynchomys soricoides, assembly GCA_019843965.1. Taxonomy (NCBI): domain Eukaryota; kingdom Metazoa; phylum Chordata; class Mammalia; order Rodentia; family Muridae; genus Rhynchomys; species Rhynchomys soricoides. The sequence goes on from JADRCH010000135.1 coordinate 3,211,478, forward strand.
TCTTAAAACCTTGTTGTAGCCGGAGAGGCGGCTGAGTGGTTAAGAGCACTGGTTGCTCTTTCAGAGGTTCTTACTTCAGTTCCAAGCACCCACAGGGCAGCTCACAACATCTGTAACTGTAGTCTGGTGGGATCTAACACCCTCTTCTGGTGTGTAAATGTACATGCAGGTCAAACACCCCTAAACACAAAATACATAAATAGACATAAATAGATAATTTTTTGCCAGGCATGGTGGTGCAATGATTTTACTCCCAGCACTTGGGAGGCAGAGACAGACAGATCTTTGTGAATTCAAGGCCAGTGTGGTCTACATAACTGAGCATTAGGATAGCCAGAACTGTATAGAGATACCTAGTTTCAAAACAACAATAACAACAAAAGGCAACCAACCAACCAGCCAACCAAACCAAACCAAACAACCAAACAAAAGACCCAAAGGTTGCAGGACCTGGCAACTGCTATTGTACTTACATGACCATCTCCTGCTGTGGAAGACAGCGGAAGCATAGCCACAGGCTGGACACATGTAAGACAAACCCCTACCCCAAGCATGCAGGACTAGCAGAGGACAGTGACATCATGTGTGCACTGCATAAGCAGAGATGCTGTGGCAGACCAGAGGGCATGGCTGCTTCCTAGGCAGGCCCTGTGCCACCTCTTGTTGGCACTGTTTCTTTATCTCCTCCTGTTTTAATTTTTTTTTTCTTTTTTCTGGAGCTGAAGGTGGAAGCTTTACACACGTCAGGCGAGTGCACTTCAGCCAAGGAACACCACTAGTTTCCCCTCCTTTCCCATCTGACAGCTCTGGCAAGGCCTTTGCTGCCTTCCCCAAGGTTGTTCTGCAGACACCAGCTCTCGTTGTGGGTGCCAGAGCACCTATCTGCTCTCAAACTGCTCCTTGTCCTGAAGCCTCCTATGGTGGCCAACCACCCTTTGGTTCTAACATCAGGCTCTGAACTATGTATAAAATCAATACCTGTTTGGCACAAATCATGACTATTTGTTTGATATAAAAAGAAAGGCTTTAACAGGTGGTAGAACAGAAAAGGAGGAAGTTAAGGTGGGGCTCTGTATCTGCGCTAGGTTAGCCATTGGACTTTACTGCTCTGCAGGTACTCTTGTAGGTTCAATATTGTGGCTTGTTAAGGAAATTAAACTGGCTTTACTATGCTAAAAGATAAACCGATGCAAACAGCAGGCAGGTTAACTGACCAGCTCAGATCCTTGGATTGGTTGGCTGACACGTCTTTGATGTAGGAATGACTTCAGCAGAAGTTTAAAAAAAGAAAAAAAGTGTAGGGGAATTGGAGGGCAAGGGTTCCTAGATCCTGTTTCCTTAACAGTTCCCAGGGTAATGAGGCCTTTGAAGGGCAGGGAGGCAGGCTTTGGAGACAATAATAGGAGATGATGAACCCACTGTAGCTCACACTAGCCTTCATTTGCTTGAGAGATTGCTTGCAGTCATGAATGTTCACTGCATGACTGCAATGCTCAGAGAGGCCAGAAGAGGGCCTCTGATCTTCTGGAACTGGAGTTACAGATGGTTGTGAGCTGCCACCTGAAGCCGAGTACCGTGCCAGGTCCTTGGCAAAAGCAAGGAGTGCTCTAAACTCCTGAGGAATCTAGATAACACCGGCTTTTAAACAAGCACAGTTGAATACTTCGTGGTATTTTTCTTTGAAACTTCAGCAATCTCCGTATCTTTGCCAAAAGAGGCATTTTATATTTGTTTCTGTAAGATACCTGAACCCATACCCATGCCCTGTCCTTCTCTCTGGCGTTGTTTCCCACAGTCTCTGGCTGGGTTTAATCTACTCCCTCATCCCACCTCACCCCCAAGCAACAGAGCAGGGGCTGGTAAGAAGGCTTCCCAGGAAGCAGAAGCAGCACGCCACTTTTATCAGGCTCCATGTTTGTGGAATGCATACACAACCTCGCAAACGCTAGGTATAGGGAGACCGCAAAACTTGGAAATCTCAGGAGTGTAATGTCATATAAGTTGCTGGCATGTTTTACCAGGCCCATTCCTACGCATTACACCTGTATTTATAAAATGATATATAAGAGACTGAACAATGTGCACGCAGAGAAATACAGCTTGGGTGGGGATCCACTGTTTAAACTTCACCAGGGTGTGTGCCCGTAGTAGGAAGCACTGCGACAGGGAAGGAGAGATAACATTATTAGCATTATCTCTTCCAGGGAGGAGTTCAAAGTCCCAAACAAACCAGATCGGGACTCTGGGGACGCATGGTGAAGCCAGCTTGGGAAGTCCTGCCACCTGCTCCGGCCTTATTTACTCCTCCTCCTGCCGGTGCATCTCAAAATAGAGCTCAACACAGGTCTTCTGCAGCAGGCCGCAGGTGAGGCTCCCGGGGGTTCGGGGTGGGGGTGCACAGGGCTGGAACACGGAGAGCAGGCGTGGGCCCGCTCGCGCATCGCACCTGGCACAGGTTCCCAGGTCCGCGCGACTGCGGCTTGCACTTTTGCGTCAAGTGCGTCCCCCGGGCTTCGCCGGGCCCTGGCGACTCTCAGGGCTCCTGATACGGTGCGAGCATGTAGGGCTGAAAGTCCACACCCGGAGAGCACCAGTCGCTCCGAGGGCACCCCGGGTCGCGAGCACTCCGAAGCCAGTCGCCTGTCCCTGCAAGTCGAGGCCTGGCACTCGTGGCGACCCGGGGAATCGCTCTCCAAGGACGCTCGCGCGTGCCCGACGGCGAGGGGCGAGTCTGGCCAGGAGGAGCGCCAATGGGCGTGGGCGGAGCGCTCGGGGCGGGGCCTGTCCGGTTGGCCAATGGGCATGGGCGGAGCTCTAGGGGCGGGGACCGTCCGGGCACCGGCCAATTGCAGGGGGCGGTGCGCTCGGGGTGGAGCTTGTCGGGGCACCGGCCAATGGGCGGGGGCGGAGCGCGTGGGGGCGGTGCCGGGGCGGGCGGTGGCAGCGGGAGCCGGCTGCAGACGGAGCCGGGCGGCCGAGGACGCAGCGCGGCGCCTGGCGACAGCTCGAGCCGCTGGCGCAGCGGCCGCGCGGGGAGCGCGCCCATGGATAGCGCGGGACGGCGGCGGGCGGCGAGGCCCCGGCTTCTGCGCGCCGGCCCTGGCGGGGCCCAGAGGACCGCCGCTCCGAGGTGCGTGCCAGGGGAGTGCGGGGTGCGTCCGATTGCGCGGGGTGCAGGGTGCGGGGACCGGACCTGCCCGGCTGCGCGCAACTTGCGGGCCGCTCCCCCGGGGCTCCCGCTCCTTTGTACGCGCGGGCTCGCGTCTCCGCGGGTGAGGACCGCGGTCGGGGAGCGACCCGCAGCGCCGGCACATTCATCTGAGCCTAGTGGCAGAATCCCGAGGATCAATTTCGGCTCGGCTCCCCGAGAGCAAGAGCCGAGGACAACTTGGCGTCACCCCTCGGGGAGACGTTTGCCGTCATTAACCGGCTTCGGCTACATTAATTCAGTCCTGGCCAACGTCAGCACGGGCGAACGGACAGCAAGTGCGCCCTCACGAACTGGGGCTGGGCGATACCTGATTTTGGTCAAAACAGGTCTTAGGTGCTTTGGATTCTGCTTTGAGTTGACTCGGTCTGCGCAAGGATGGCTTTAAGAAAGAAGGCCAAGCGAGGGGAAAAGGCAGAATGAAAAACACCCCGAAACCCAAGTCATCCGCAGAAAACGGGGCGTCTTGGTTATTCTCATTGGCTTTCCCAGTAACTTCAAAATAGTCCCAGAAATGTTCCTTTTGTCTGCGGTTTCACTTCTAAACTTTAACACTAGATGGCTTTCTTATGACAGGCATTTAGTCCGCTGCCCGCTTGAGTTTCCTGCGTCTGCAGTCTAGGTTGGGTTTATTTATTTATTTAACGTCTTAACAAATTGGAATGAAAGGAAGAAACTATCCCAAACTGATGCTTTGTTTGAGACATAGTACTCCCCTGTAAGGCTTAAACTGGTTGATTTTTTTTTTCAAATATGGAAAATGGGCTTTGATCTCTAGCACCCAAAGGTGAATATGAGCAAGCTGCTTTTTACTCCGCTCTGCATCGCGTTTTGACTTCTTTGGAGAATGTAGATTTCTTGGGTAGATTTCTACGTGCTGTTTGCCGCTGGCTGCGTTTGGTTTAGAGATTTCCTGAACAGGCAGAGATGGGATCTAATTGCGGAGGGAGGGGAGGGGGGGAGAACAGGCTCTCTTCGGTTTTGGCTGCATGCAGGGCTGTTCATGCCTAAGGGTTGGTTGACCAGCGGCATTTGAGGAAGATCTGTAGCCGAGTGCGTCTGCCTGAGTCATACTGAGGATTGTGTCACGGACCTCTGCGTTTCCTTCTCCCCTGGTGAGATCTGGTTCGTCTTTTCCCAGCCAGCGTTTTAATGACTGGTACAGTCTAGTCATTAAACTAGTGCCTCTAGTTAACTGATCCAGTGGTCACAGCAGATTCTTACATTCTGGGTTAAATACGTTTTTTTTTTTTTTTTTTTTTTGGGAGGGGCTCAGATTTAGGAATTAAACCTAGAGGCTTGGGTATGGTAGACAAGCACCCTACCACTAAGCTACATTCCCAGCCTCATTTATTATTTCTTTTTGGTTTTTTGAGACAAGGTTTCTCTGTATAGCCCTGGCTGGCCTCGAACTCAGAAATCCGCCTGTCTCTGCCTCCCAAGTGCTGGGATTAAAGGCGTGCAAAACAGTCAGCCATTTATTATTATTTTGAGAGCGCCTCACTAAACTCCCTAGGCTGACCTCACACGGTAGCTCCAACAGGCTTTGAACTTGTGGTCCTCCTGCCTCATGAGTGGCTTGGATGACAGGTGTGCCCTGCCACACCCCAATTCTTGTTAGGTACTTTTGTTTTACTGGTAACCTCACAGCTAGCCCAGGCTTTGCCCTGGTGGGCAGGCTTAGTAGCTGGAGAAACTGGCAATTGGCTTTATAGTTGTTTCTTGTGGCTTGCTTGGCTTAAAATATGACATGTTAAATTTGTATGTTCTAAGTTAAAGTGTATTCATAAATAGCTGAAGGGGGGAAAACCCCGACTGGGTAGATGTCTGGGGAACATTAAGGAAACAGGAGAGGCTTTCCTCAGTACCCACGTGCTACCTATAGATGGGGTGAGGTGAACTTGCATAAGCCAGGTAGACATTTGCTCCGGAGGATGGAGAGAGCACAACACAGTATCCAGTTAGGGTGTGGGGGTGGAGCTTCCGCCTGGAGTACTGGCTGAGAGTTGCACTCTCTGTCTTGAGTGTATATTCTTTAGAACATGATTTTGTTGTTGTAAAACATTAGGCTCTCTTCAAGAGCGTTTGCTTTAGTGCTTGTAACTTTTAGTCTCGTTTGTGGGATTATTATCTTGGTCAAAGCTGTGGAATAGACACTTGGAAGGTGCAACCCCTCTCCCTGTGTGATTTTTCATGGGCTCTTTGATACCTGAGCTTAGTCACCTTTCCAGAGCTTGGGGAATCCTCTTCACCTCAGATAAAAGGGACAGTTGGTTAGACACTTGAAGATCTATTTCTGAAGTTGAGGAGGTGTTAGTACAAATCGTTATTGTCTGGTAATTGAAACTGGCTTAACAGTGCTGTGCACAGGCCTCACAACTGGGTTCTGTTTACATGGATTTGCCCCTCACCCTTTGCCCCAGCCGGGCTTGGTAAACCCAGCATTAGGAAACCTTGAATTGTCTTTAAACTTCTGGTCTCAATGTGGAGGTAGTTTCAGATATGTGTTTTTTACAAAGACACAATGCATTTTAAGAAAACTTGGACTATACTTGTTTACTTGAATGAATATGAAGTCAAGCCTTGCAGAATACAAAGGCCCGAGACCTAGACTCTTCCTGTACCTAGGCATTTCCTTTTTTGGGTGAGCAGGAGGGGTGAGAACCTTGAGAGAACATTCTCTAGTTCTAGGTGAGTTTGGATAAAGTATAGCACATTTCCTTTTGGCTCCAAAATTATTGGTTTCTTTCTCTTTTTTCATTTCATTTTTTGTTATTTAGTGTGTGTGTGTGTGTGTGTGTGTCTGTCTGTCTGTCTGTCCATTTGTCTGTGTGCATGGCATGGTGTGTGTGTAGGTCAGATGGCAACTTGTAGAAGTCAATTCTCTTTTCTCATCACATGGGCTCCTGGGACTGAAGTCAGGGTTGGCAGCAAGTGCCTTTACCTACTGAGCCATCTTGCCAGCCTCTTTTGTTTTATTGTTTAAAATACATGTATTAGAGCAATAAAAATGTCTGTTTGGCAGAATGGTTTGTATTTCCCATGATTACGAGTTCTGCTAGATTCCGTGTATTGTAAGTTTGTCTACAGTGAACCTCCTTATATGGATTTGCCGTTGCTGGGTTTACCTTTGAAATCGGTGACTCAGGAATTGCCTTTCTCTGCCAATTGCATTTAGCTTGGACCCTCTTTAAGGAGTGGTAACCATGCGATTGGAATGAAAATGTCTCCCAACTTCAAGGTGATTGGTTTGATGGTCTCTGACCCTCACAGTCGTGGGAGTGCTCTGCAGCTCAGATCTGTCAGAGTCACTGCAGTGCAAGCTGCCCCTGAGACCTGTCTCCTATGCAGTGCTGTGTAGAAACAGTAATGGATGGGAAGGCAGGCTGTGAGTGTAACTGTCATGTCAGCATTTCTGTGCCAGAAAGGACTTAAGTAAAGCACAAATACCTTCATGCGTACCACTGTTTCAGTCTATCTGTAAAATTTAGAAAACAGAACCAAGTCACATATGGTAGTGTACTCTGATGATCCCTGCACTGGGGAGCAGAGGCAGGAAGACCAGGAGGAGTTCAAAACCATCCTCAGCTACATATTGAGTTCAGGAGCAGCCTGGGCTACATGGGACCTTGTCCTACAAAATCAACACAAAAGCAGATTTTAAGGAGATTAGGTTTATATGCCTTTGACATTGCTACCCTAACCATATTACTTAACTATGTGTAAGTATATTAATGAAACCAACTGTAGTCATTATGCACTATTATCAGTGCATTTAATCAAGATAACATAAAATTGGATGTGTTAGCCTATGCTTGTGATCCCAGCACTAAAGAGACTGAGGCAGGAGGATTGCTGGGAGTTTGAGGGAAGTCGGGCCTACAGAGTTGGTGCTCCATCTCAAAACAACAAAAGAGAAAAAGAAAGTAACAGGAGAAAAGATGTGTATTGGGGCAGGTTCCCACATGGGGTGTGTGAGTGTGTGTGTGTGGGGCGTGTGTGCATATGACTGAGTGTGTGAGTGTGTGAGCGAGACAGAGATTAGCTGTAGCGAACATTTAGTAAAGTGGCCTCACATCTCATCCGACCACCCCCACACACCTTTTCCTTTGTTCATAGGATAAATAGTGAGGCTGTCACTGGGCGGAGGGTTTAGAGAGCAGCGCCTGCTTTCCCCAAGGTTCTCTGCTGCTTAGATCCTACCATGTGGTTTCTGACAACACCGAGAACCGAACCTGTGGTCTGAGCACAACCAGGCAAGTCGACTGAGTTACATTCTGATAGCTCCTGTACAACTTCCAAAGGGGACCTTCCTGTAGTCACCCAGCGGGGCCTGTGTGTGAGAGAGGGGATTGAGCCCCACTTTTTGATGGCTTCAGCACTCAAAAGTCTTTAATTTTTATTTGCAGTGCTTGAGGCTTGAACGCTGGTTTTACACATGCTAGACTGCTGTTCCACCACTGAGTCCTGTACCTGCCCTGCTTTTTCTGTTTTTATTTTCAGAATGTCTTAGTCAGGGGTTCTGTTCCTGCACAAACATCATGACCAAGATGCAAGTTGGGGAGGAAAGGGTTTACTCAGCTTACACTTCCACATTGCTGTTCATCACTAAAGGAAGTCAGGACTGGAACTCAAGCAGGTCAGGAAGCAGGAGCTGATGCAGAGGCCTTGGAGGAATGCTGCTTACTGGCTTGCTTGCTTTTCCTGGCTTGCTCAGCCTGCTTTCTTATAGAGCCCAAGACTACCAGCCCACAGATGGCACCACTTACAAGGGGCCCTCCCCCTTGATCACTAATTGAGAAAAATGCCTTACAGCTGGATCTCATGGAGGCATTTTCTCAACTGAAACTCCTTTCTCTGTGATAACTTCAGCTTCTGTCAAGTTGACACAAAACTAGCCAATACAATTGACCCCTTGTCAACTTGACACACAAACACATCACCACTAAGCCTTGACCTTTACTTTCTTATTCATCCCCAAGATCTAAATAACTTTACAAGTCCCACAGTCTTTACACATTCTTACATATTAACATTTCAGTCCCTTTTAAATATCCAATCTCTTAAAATGCAAAGTCTTTTAAAAATTCAAAGTCTCTTAACTGGGGGCTCCACTAAAATATCTTCTCTTCAAGAGGGAAAAATATCAGGCTACAGTCATAATCAAAAACAAAATCAAACTCCAATCGTCTGGGATCCACTCACGATCTTCTGGATTCCTTCAAGGGCTTGAGTCACTTCTCCAGCTCTGCCCTTTGTAGCACACACCTTGTCTCTAGGCTCCAGATGCCTGTACTCCACTGCTGCTGCTGTTCTTGGTGGTCATCTCATGATACTGGCATCTCCGAAATACTGCTATCTTCTGCTGCAACCAGGTTTACCAACAGCCTCCAATAGGCTCTCCCCATGGTGCCAAGCCTCACCTCCTTTGCATGACCCCTTCAGTCCTGGCCATCAATTGCAACTGAGGCTGCACCTCCACCAATGGCCTTCTGAGGCTTCTCATAGTGCCCAGGCCTCAGCTGTTCTTCACGACTCCTTCATGCCTTCAAAACCAGTACCACCTGGGTGACTCTTACACATTACCAAGTCCAGCCACATCACAAGGTACAACCCTGGCTATCTATGGAACACAGCCTCTTTGTGCTCTCAGAAAATACTTCTCAGAAGATTTCACCTCAATGATGCTAGTCTCTTCTTAATCACCACTAGTATCTTAGCTCCAGCTAACCAGCATCAATAGTCCCAGCAATGCAATGGTTTTGCTTTAGTAGTTCTGGTATCTTGTTAATCAAGCTGATCCTTCAGCCCCAGCTAATCAAAACCACAGAATCTTCACAGTCAAAATAGCAATGGCCCTGATAAGAGTCTTTAATCTTCCCTCTGAAATTTCACAAGCCAGGCCTCCATCTTCTGCACTGTTCTCAACATTATCTTCCAAGCTCCTACACAACATCCCACAGAGCTCTTAACACTGAATGGCTCTTCTAGCTCAAAGTTCCAAAGTTCTTCCACAGTCCTCCCCAAAACATGGCCAGGTTGTCACAGGAATACCCAACTTCGCTGGTACCAATTTGTCTTATAGAGCCCAAGACTACCAGCCCACAGATGGTACCATTCATAAGGGGCCCTCGCCCTTGATCACTAATTGAGAAAATGCCTTACAGCTGAATCTCATGGAGGCATTTTCTCAACTGAAACCCCTTTCTCTGTGATAACTTCAGCTTGTGTCAAGTTGACACACAAAACTAGCCAGTACACAGACTGAGTTGCCCAGGCTGACCTTCAACTCCTTCACTAGCCTAGGCTAGACTTGAACTAACTTGGGGTCTTTTTGCTTCAGTTTTCTGGGAGTTGCTGGGAAGACAGAGCTACACCACCATGCCTGACATTAGGAAGTTTCTATAGAATATATAGAATATAGACTATATAGAATAAAGAACACAGCTTTATGCTACCTTGTCATTGTAACTTTACTGTTTCCGAGGCCTTCAGAACAAATCCTCTAGAGCAGTAGTTCTCAGCCTTCCCCGCAACCCTTTATAGTGCAGGTCCTCATGTTGTGGTGACCCCAACTGTAAAATTATTTCTGTTGCTACTTCATAACTGTAATTTTGCTACTGTTATGAATCATAAATGTCTGATATGTGACTCCAAAGGGGTCACAACCCACAGGTTGCTCTAGAGAGCCATTCATCTCTGCATCAAAGTTGTCAAAGTGGGGCCCAATGATCAGAGTGCCTTCTGCCTGACAGAGGAGGAGCACACAGAGGAGGAGCACACAGAGGAGGAGCAGGGTGCTCCGAAGACCTTGCTCCTCTTGCTTTTTCTGTGTCCATAGCTGGCCCTGCTGCTGTCATGGTGAGCATCTCTTAGTCCAGTGACCGTTACTGGGCTGTTCTGCTTTCTTGTTTACTTTTTTTAGAATTTGGTTCTGTTAACACCTTAGCCATTCCTCTCAAAGGAGTGCTGCCTCAGGCTGGGGTGGGTAAAGACACTGGTCACCAAGTCTCACTCCTGAGTTTGAACCCTGGACCCACGTGGTGGAAGGAAAGCGCTAACTTGAAAGTCATTCTCTGTCCTTCACACGTGGGACATGCATGCGCGCGCCTCCCCTCCTCTAAGTAAACATGTTAAGGGAAGAATGTGCTGCCTGCACCCCTGGTGGGATTGATAAACTGCCCAGTGTGTGACCCTTAGCCATAGGGGCTCCTTTTGGGGTCCAAGGCATCATGTTCTTACACCAAGCACTAATACATGTGAAGTGCTTGATTTTTTTTAACAGGATGAGTCTCTTTCCTCTTCTCACAGGTTCTTATGAAAGATGGCACCTAACTTGCTTTACGGGTTCTGCTGACTGAGTTTTTCTAAGTCAGAAGTGAGTCTGTGTTTTAGTGTGTTCCTAGTTAGACCTGCTTTGCATGTAGTTAGTGATTAGGAAATATATGCTTAATGACTGACTGGCTCTGACATGTTAGGGGACCCTGTGGCTTTCTAAAGACTCAACAGAAAGTGCAAGAAAATGGAATAGCGCTGAACCGTTGCTCATGCCCTCGGATTTGCTTGGTCTTACGTCCCTTGCAGTTAGGGGAAGAGCCGGAGTTCTCCGGTGTTGTCCCTGTGTTGTTCATGTACGATCTGTCCCATTGCTTGTAGCTGTAGTGAAAGCAGCTTGAGAAAGGGAGGGTTTGTTTGGGTTCATAGGAGTGTGAGGCCGCTGGTCACATTGTATCTAGTCAGAAAAAGAGATAATGCCTGCTTTCTTCTTCAAAGAAACCCCAGAGTGGAAACCCCAGCCATGGGATAATGCTACTCACATTTAGGGTGAGTGTGAAGACCCACTTCAGTTAACACCAAGCTAGAAGCTCAGAGGCATGCTCAGAGGCTTGTCTTTTGGGTGACAAGATTCTAGATCTCATTGAGGACATTAACGATTACAGCTCTCATGTCTTCCTTTGTGCTGTTATATTTCAGCCATAGGGACATCTGGAACTCCGTCTACATGTTTCCCACTTGGTGTGTGTGCTGCGTCTTCTGAGGAATGTCCCCTTTTATTTGTGGTGAAGTCAGAAGTTCAAAGTAGGTGACTTAGTTAGCTTTCCATAGCTAAGGCTGTGGTTTCTGAGGCATCAGCTGTCATGGCGGGGAAAGCATGGCCCAGCAGCTCACATCACGGCAGGCGGGAAGCAAAGAGTGGAGGGGGCTCAATGTGGAGCACACTCTTCTGTTTCCCTCATCCTAGCCCTAGTCTGTGGGATGCTGCCACCCATGCTCATGGCAGATCATCCCTATCTAGCTAATGCCCTGGAATTGACCTTACAGACACACCCAGATGAGGCTCTTGCCAGTTAGGTGAGTCTACGTGAAGTCAGGTGGACATTGTGTGTTCAGTTACACCTTTTCTGTTTGGTGCTTTGGAGCCAGGGTCTCTTTGGGCCAGCCTGGATTTCACTCTGGTGCCTCAGTGCTGGGATCACAGGGATGTACCAGCAGCAACCACGCCTACAGTGAAGACCAGAGCAAAGAGCCAGTGTTTGAAGTTGTTACCGTGGACCATGGGCATGGCGCTCCTATGCACATGGGCTCTTGGGTGTGTAAGACATTATGCATACCCAGAGACCTGTTGTGCAAGTTTCCGCAGACTTCCGGGAGGTGTGGAGTGTCTGGGGCCAGGGCACCAGCCCAGTTCTGCCTTCTCTGTGCTCTGGGGTGTGTTTTAAATTTGATTCCCGTGGAACCATGAGATTCATGTGGTTCCGGAATAGCTCTGGGCTGTTTCCTCTTTGTGTTGAACTGTCTAATAAGGGATTTTAGGAATTACAGTTTTGGTCATTCATCCGGTAAAACACTACTGTTTCAAGTGTTTAATGCCTTAATCCAATGAACAATGGCTGTTTTACAGAAGGGTCTGCAGGCTCTTTCCACTGCAAAGTCAACTCTCTGAATGCCTATGTATGTGCATACACATGTATGGGTACATGTGTCTGTAAGTATACTTATGTGCTGCTGGTCACTGTGGGTCTTGCCTTTAACCCCAGCACCATGAGGGGTAGAATCTGGTGGATTTCTGTGAGTTCAAGGCCAGCCTAGTCTACATGACACATTTCAGGCCAGCCAGTGCTACACAATAAGACTGTGCCTCAAAAATTAAAATAAAATATCTGCATACTTATGTGTACTGTGTCTTAGATCTGCTTATGTGCTTTATCAGGCCACACTCTCCTGGCCATCATAAAATATGAGCAAAAATATGAATTTTAAGAAAGATGTTCTTAAAGTGATAGAAGTGGAAGTCTTTTCTCCTACACCCCAGCTCCCCATCTTCCCCTGTGGATGCTCTGCTATGTGGAAACAGGTTTCTAGGAGCCCAGGCTCCCCCACTCTCTATGGGCTCTGTGTTTATCTATTGTATCTGTGTGTGTCTGTTGTCTTTCCTGGTGGCCTTTTTCCTGGTCCCTGGAACTACTTGTGGATGCCTTGGTTGGGCATGGGGATGGGGGTGCTTCTGGGTTAGCTTGGCTGCAGAGAAAGCCTCACACCATTACACCCGCCTATTGCACAGATTTTGGAGGGATCTGACATGTCACCTGTCTGTGCAGACATACGTCAGGAGCATGTGAGGAGTGCAGCCTCACAGTGGCATTCCGTATGACAGGATGGGATGAGATGAGACAGGACGGGACAGGATGGTGGCATACACTGTCCCTAGCTCTTCAAGGAAGCCCGATGTTTCCCTGTTATGGCTCAAGTGTGAAGTGTCCCCATAGGCTCATGTTTGAATACTTGGTCCCCAGTTGCTTTGGGACCCGGCCTTATGGCTTGTAACCATGGTAATAAGGGATTCCAAACCACATGAATCCACAGTTCCACAGGACCAAACTTGAAACATTCCCCGGAGCACAGAGAAAGCAGCACTGTGCGGACCACCTGGGCACTAGGCCTTCCGTACCTCTAGGAAGTCTGTGGCAACCCTCACAACATCACTGGGTGTGCATAATGTTTGACATGCCCGACTGCCCTCGTTTTCCAAGTAACAGTTTCAGTTTGACCGTTAGTTCCAGCCTGAGCTCCTATTTCCTGAGGCCTCAGAGATGCGAGCAAGCCACTGCTACACATTCCCACCGCCATGATGGATTATCCTCCAACTGGGAGCCGGAATAAGCCCATCCTCCCCTGAGTTGCTTCTTATCAGGTATTTGGTCATGGGAACAAGTACAAGACCAGCCCGGCAGCCCTTAGGCCACAGGAGGCCTGCAAATATAGAAAGATGGCTTCCAGCTACCTACAGTGCTCCCACACCGCAGTGCTCCCACACTGTCCTCCTCAGCAGGGTACAGCTCCAGCTTGCATCTCTCCTGGTATGCTGCTGGGCATTGTTTATTTACATGCATTTGCCTCTGGTGTCTCCTCCCTAGAGCATCTTTATCTTGTGGGCAGGGACCTCCCTGCTGCACTCCCTGGGCTTCAGAAGTTTGTGCCACAAGAGTGGTTCTTGCCCATTGAGGTTAAATGATTGTAGCTGTGGGTTTGGACATGAAGAGACTCACTGTGCCTTGATTTTCGTTGAAGTTAGTTATGGATTCCATTGTGACTCATCCTAAATGGCCTTTCTACTTCCTACTGCATCTTTCCCAGGGTCACAGGAAGTGGCTGCCACTGAGCTATGTGGGTGCATCTGTGGGAGGCAGGAGCTCCTGAAGAGGGGTTAGCTGGGCTCTACAGGATCTGTGAGACTGCTGATATTGTGCCCATGGTACTGAGGTTTTGGGAAGGTGGCGCGCTTGCCACTTCCTATGAGCTGCTGGGCTGCCTTTTCCTTTCCTGATGTCAGTTTGGTTCTCTTGGAAGCCTTGGCGTGGGCTGCTTGATACTGGAGGGACGTGAATTCTGAGTTTCTAGCAGTCTGTTGTCCTTTCTTGTTCAACCCCTAAAATTCCTTCAAAAAATGGGGGTGTTTGGAAATTTGGTCTGCAGATTACAGGCCATGCTCCCTAATTTATGTGTTTTTCATTGAAGACTAGCGAAGTCCATTGGAATATTATCAATGACTTAAGTATGGCAGGCACTGCATAACTGCAGTTTTGCTTTTATTTGAGATAAGACCTCATATAGCCCTGGTCGGTCTTGAACTCATTCTGCCGCCATCTCCCGAAAGCTGGGATTACAGCCATGCTCTACTCCAGCAGGTTTATACCGTGCTGGGGATGGAACCCAGGGCTTCCTGCGTCTGAGGCAAGCACTGCCCCCTGAGCTACATCCTGGCCTGGCAGCTGCAGTTATAACTAACAGGAGTCTCAGGTTCATACCCAGTAGAGTTGTGGGTACTATTTTGTGTGGAATCTGAGGATCGTGGTTCTGTCTCCGTGCTATGAGCAGAGCCATGGCAAATAAATAGTGGGGGCATCCAATTGGCTACCAGGCTTTATTTAAGGGCCATTCTAAGACCTTCTCTGTGAATCACAGGTCTGATTTCTATTTTGAAAGTTCTGATGGGTAGGAATGAGAGAGACTGCCGTGCTTGACATGTAAGGAGAATGAGAACCAAGACCAGTCTCAGACAGCTGTGTGCGAGCTTTCCTGCTGTTCTTCCTTGCTCCCGTCTTATGCGGGAGCATCTGTGCGTGCATGTATGTGCACGTGCCTGTGGAGGCCAGGGGACAACCTTCCACAAGCACCACTCACTTTGGTTTGTTGGGGACAGGATCTCTCATTGGTTTGGGACTTGATTCAGCTAGGCTGGCTGAGGGGTCTCCGGGGACTTACCTGTCACCATGTCCCCTACTCTGAGATCACAAGGCACACACCACCAAGGAAGGCTTACTTTATGTGTGTTGGGGTGACAGGCTCCAACTCAGGCCTCACGCTTATATGGTAAGTTTTTTTTATCAACTGAGCTGCGTCTTCAGCTCCTACATAGAAATTCTGTGAGGCCAGTGAGATTTGTTTCCTGTTAAAGACACAGTGGTTTAATGAGCAGTGTGCTCTTCCTGGATCTTGTGTGGTTTTAATGTTTCAAACCTGGGTCTCTTGGGTCCTGCTTTGGTGCTCTGTCTTGTCCTGAACACTGTAGCTGCCTTAAGTCAAGACAGCTCTCAGTAGTCATGGGAAGAAAGATAAATTGAAGAGAAGGAAGAAGGGAGGGAGGGAAGGGAGGGAGAAAGGTGGGAGCATGGGAGAGTGGTGGAGGCAGCTAGCTTCTGGCCCCAAGAGTGGGGTGCCAAGTTCTTGGGTTGAGCTGCATTTCTCAGTCAGGGATGCTGGGGTGCCCGTGTAATAAGCAGCCCAGCCTGGGAGTTGCTGGTCCTTCAGAGGCCATTTCTTCATCTCTGAAAATCTCTGCCAAGATTAAAAGAACTGTAAGAGGGGAACGGTCTTGTTTCTCATTTCTCCTTTGCCACATTTGCATAATCTTTGTTGAAGCCAGCTGAATGTGAAGCCCTAAATAAATTCCAGGCATTTAAATATTTAAAAGGATTCATCCACAGTTCTCTACTCTCCCGAAGAATAAATGCTTTCAACAAAGAAAATAACACCCTCGCAGATGCAGCCCGGATAGACTGTGTCCACCTTGTCACTGAATTAGAAAACGTTAACAGCGAAGCTTGCATCTGACGGGCTCTGAAACTGGCTGTGTGCCAAAATATTGTTTCCCTGCTAGAGAAAGCGGTGGGTGTGCTTCATGCTGGCAGCTGGCCAGCCAGGGGCTCTGACGCAATCACTTGGTTCCCGGTCCCCATAACTGCTTTGCAACTAATTTTAGGGCAGTTAAATCCGGGCGATGTCTGGTAGCTGCCGTGCGTCTGGTTCAGTGGCGCTTTCTAAATCCATCCTTTTAGCTTGGCACCACAGCTCCTGGTTCTTTCTAGAATAAGCCTGGGGCAGAGGGGATGTTCAGTCAGTGAGAGAACACTGAGGCTAGCAGGTGAGAAGAGGCTGGGCTCAGGCCTTACCTTGTACTGCGTCATGGAGACAAAGCTTAGGCCACTGTGTGTGTGGGGGGGAGGGGGTGGCTGAGGAGGGGGTGGGGCACACTGAGGCTCCACCTTCCTGCAGCAGCCCTCCGGCCAGTTTTTCTTGCTGTCTCTGCCAGCCTCACCATGCTAAAAACTGAATCTAACCATCCTTCCTGAGAAATGTAAACTAGAAAAAAAAAGATCATAAAGGAGCCACAGCTATGTGGAGTGTCTTACAGAAGAGAACTAGGACTTTGTGCTGTGTGTGGGTGCACGTATACATGTGAAGGCCGGAGGTCAGCATGCAGTGTCACCCGTGGTGGCAGTCCACGTTATTTCCAGCTATGCTGGCTGGCCTGAGAGACTCAGGGGTCCTTGTGTCTCCATTCTCCGGGCTGGGATCACAAACATATGCCACCTTGCCCAGCTTTTTATGTAGGTTCTAGAGATAAGACTCAGGCCCTCATGACTGCACAGTAGGCACTTTACCCAGCGAGCCATCCCCCCCAGGTCCTACAGACAGTTTTAATAATGATGTGACGAGTTACAGGCTACTGGTCTGCTTGATAGAGCCATTGATGGATTGCTGAGTTGGCTGGGAACCTCTAGAGTTCCAGACCTCCGAGGGCAATCCTTTACTCCACCCTTATGCTACAACCCCCGACAGCCAGTTCCTACAGTAATTTTAGGCCTCCTAGAAACCCTCCGGCTCTTTTTCAGCGGGATCGCCCTAGCTGGCTGTTTCGGACTAGAGCTTCCTGCATTATGGGTGCTTAGAGAGCAGAGGGAGACAGTGAGCCCGGAGCTGAGTTTTGGGAAATGGTTGGGATTTGGGGCCTTTCCAAGTATGGCGGTCACCATTTAGGTGGGCCTTGAACTACTGACAGCCTTTCTGGTTCAGCCTCATGAGCACTGGGATTACAAGCGTGCACCATCATGCTAACGCTGGCTCGGTTTTTAACTGTATTTCAGCATGAACTGTAAGTGCGGAATCCTTGCTTTCCATGACTGAGCACTTCTGTTACCTGAGGTGAAATTTCTAGAAGGAAATGCAGACATCTTCAGTGTGTTGTTCATCCTGTGAGTTTTGGCATGTGTGTAATCCTTTGTAACCTATGCTTCAGTCAGGGTGTGAAGTGTACTGACAACCCAGAACTTCTATCCTGTCCCTTCCTGGACAGCCCCCCCCCCCCCCCAGTTTCTAGTTTTCTACTCTGAAGTATTGCAACTCAGTTACAAGGTTCACACTCTAGGCTATGTGTGGAAATAATACTGTATTTACTTTAGATCTTCGTTTAAGTATATCACCCTCTACACTTGCTTTGCTCTCCCCATGGGCTCAGGGATCATTTTCAGTGGTCTGTGATTTCAGAGGCAGCTTTCTATCACCTGCTCTCTTAGTCACATTTGTACTCTGATTCCCTGCCAAGGAGTGGCTTCCTGCCTTGTCCAGGCATCCATCTGCCTGCCTGGTTTTTTACCACTGTGCACTGAGACTCAGGTGAGGCTGGCCTCTGAATACTGGCCTCTGCATAGGTCTGGCAGGGGCTCCGGGCACTGGCTCAACTGCTTTGCCTCTGAAGATGGGTCAGTAGAGCTCAGCTGCTCAGCTGTGTGTGCTAGTTGGAAAACTTGAGGCGAAAGAAGGCTTGGGTGTGTCCTTGTGAAGCTGAGGACTCGTTTTTAGTTCAAACACAACAGTTGCTCTAACTCCCTGAATTCTGTTTGATGATGTCATCTATGAAGGACACAAACCACAAAAACCGGGAAGACCAGATTTCAGATCTGCTGTACTGAGGAGATACTGACTAATGCAGTAAAATCTCTGAGGAATTAAAAGTAACTTTCAGACCTAAGAGCTGCACCTTTGCCGTGCCTCAGTCTCTCCAGCTGTGAGCAGTTCTACCTTCTACTCAATGTTTGCAGTTCCTGGTGGCTTCCCGTGTTTGTTGTCAATGCATGACTCTTGCACAGGGCCAGGGTGGCTCTGGTGGGTACTCTCCCTGGTCAAGAAGACCCATTTTAGTATAGTGCCTGACAGCCAAGAGCCTTCCTTTGTAATGCACAGCCTGAGGTCTGTGCGATGCTACTTTGAATCAAGGCCCTTCCGTGTCCTTCCTCCTTTGTAAGGCTTCATTCCCATCTCACCAAGTGACCCATGGTCCACACTCAGGCTTGCTGAGAAGAAAGGAATGTTGGGGAGGTGGACCACTAAGGGTCCCTCTCACTTTGCCCCCATTCTTCTGATGACCTTACCTGACCTCAGGGGACTCTGGGAACTGTTGTTATGGCCATCCCTGGCTTATGTCTAATTCTGTGGAGTTGACACTAGGCTTCATGACTCCTTGTCTGATGCCGATGCTCATGAATAAGGCTTCCCCGAAACCTGCCTCCGTCGCAGATGACTCCTGAGCCACCATGTGTTGTTGGGAAAGCAAAGCCAGTGCAATTGCTGATCCTGGGCCCCTGGCTGCTGCACTTTTAACCTACACTGTAGGATGTGTGTGTCCATGGCTATGGTGTCCAGAGCCTCAGTTTCTGTACCCACGAATGGGGGGCAGTTGTTCACCATGCACCATTACTGGGAGAAGTTTATCAGATACCCAGGAGCATGCCTGCCTTTGTCTGGTATTTGCCATGGGCTCCTGGACCAGCTTGGATCTGCAGTCTCAGCCTTTGGCGGTAGAAGGCAGCTTGGTGTTGCTGTTGGCATTCTTTCATTGTGGGAAGAATAGACTTTCTAACTATACTTCCTGGTCAGTTTTAAAGTCTTTGCTATTGAAGCCTTGCTGCCTTGTGCTGCAGAGTGCAGTTGGTTCCAGATGGAGGAGAGGCAGGTAAACTCCAGTATGGATGTGAGTGAGGGCAGACTCTTAGAAAGTCGTGCTGCTGGGGACATGGTTAGAGGATGTAAGGAAAGACCTGGCTTCCCGTACAGTCCAGACTCACACTAGAAGGTTAGGGGGTGGTATTCCAGACTGGCTTAATAGTGACTGCCTACACAGGAGCTCTGGGGCATGTGTGCATTCAGAAACGTCCCATGGGTGTTTGGGCTCTGTCCCAGCCACAGGAGAGGACTTCAGTGGCCCACTGGCTGCTAGCACCTTACAGTGCCTTTTCCAGGTGTCAGCTCAGGCTCATGGTAGTGGCTACTGTGGAGCTTGTAAGGCAGTCTGTGGTTATTTGAGGGCTGGGTCAGTGTCCAGGGGCTGGAAATAACGTGATCAGCTTTGATCAGCTTTCCTGGGCCTGCCTTAGTTTTCCCGTGTATCCTAAGGATGTGCAGAGCCATCCATAAAGTCAATATACTTGTTTTTGTTTTGTTTTTTAAATTTGAGGTGGTCTCATGTAACTAATGAACTTGGCATACACTGATCTCCAGCTTCTAGTCTTCCTGCTCCTGTCTCCTGGTGTTAGGATTCCAAGTGTGCTCTACCACATCTGGTTTTATGCAGTGCTGGGGATCAAACCCAGGGCCTTACAATGTTCCCTGCAAACGCTCTACCTACTGAGCTACATCCTCAGTCCAACAGTAGCGTACTGTGCTGTCTGTTAAGACTGTATCCAGCTGTGGGTTACAGATGTCCTTTTTCTAAAGATGGAAACATTTATGTTCTTGAATGAATCTTGGTGGCTTGTGCTGGGCAGTTGAACTGATTAGAAGGGGGCGGGACCCTGGTTGAAATGACAGTTGAGAGCTTTTCATAGAATGGAGGGCATCCCAGCCTTTCAGTCTGCAGGGTGAGCTCTTCTCTTTCCCCTTTTGAGATGAGCCTTGGCTGGCAGGGATTTACTGTGCTGACCACACTTGTCCCTACTAGAGGCCTCCACAGGGCGGGGATCATGGGGTGCCACACCCAGGCCAAGCTTACTCTCTGCTCTTCCCTGCTACTGTCTGTTCAGGTGTGGCAGCTATTGTGCTGAGTTTGCTCCTTTTTCTAGGAGTTGAGCCTGGAGGAGGACCTGGGACCCTCCCCAAGATGAGAGTGCAGCTGCTCAGGCTGTGGACTGAGCAGAGCGCATCCTCGAGCCTTGCATCTGACTGTGGCAGTAGTCTGGAGTGTATGTGTCTATGTGTGTCCATGCCCTTGTATGTGTGTGTTCCCCCCTGTGGAGGACAGAAGCCAGTATTGGGAGTGGCTCCTCAGGTATTGCCCACTTCTCTTGAGACATGACCTCTTATTGTCATATTGGGGCTTGTATTGGACCCCTGATTATCTACACTGGCTGGCCAGTGAGTCCAGGGATCTGCCTGTCTGCTTTCCTAGCTCTTAAGATAAGAGTACAGACTACCATGCTGGGCTTTCTGTGGTGGATTCTGGGTTTTATGGTAGGATTTGAACTCAGGACCTTGGCTTTCTATGATGGGTTCTGGGTTTTATGGTAGGATTTGAAATCAGGGCCTTGTGCTTGTGAGATGAGTTATCACTTTGCCGTCTGAGTCTTTTCCCTGCTCCAGTTGGTGATTTTTTTTTTCATGTCTTTTTGTTTGTAGTGAACAAAAGAACAACCTAAAGGTGGATATGGAACCTGAGGACACTGTTGCTGTCTTAAGTAAAATATACACCTGTGTGAAGGCAGGAAAACTGACCTGGGGGCTCTGGGAGTCTGATTAAACCTGAAGGCTGTGTTTTGACTGTCCACTGGAGGACAGGCATCCACACTGACCCGTAACTTGCCTTTCATTAGCTAGACTCCCTTCTGCTGATGTGTTAGCAGAGCCCCACGGGGACACTGAGATGGTGTGGCCTGTTGGCCAGTGGTGTGGCTGAGCATGAGTTGAAGGGGATTCTTGGCAACAGGGTTAAGTTTCTCAGAGTTCCTGTCTTCATGGGGGATTGGGGAGGAGGTGCCAGAGGACTTTCGGGTGTTGGCAACCCTTGGAGAAGTGGTTTTTACCTTGTACCCTCCTACTAATTGTTCTTTCTGTTATTGTTGGACTCAGAAGAAAGGCCTGTTGGGCCACTCCCCCAACCTGGGGACATTCCCACAGTTCTGTGTGGATACTTCCCTGCCTGAGGCTCAGGTGCCGGGTGTGTCCAGTGGATATAAAAAGGTCTTGGGACCTGGAGGGACATAGCTTGGGCTCTCCAGATTGGGATGAATTAATTTGGCTAAGTAAAAATACTTTTTGGCAGTTTGTCTTTTTTGTTCTCAAATAGTAATTTATTTTGAGACAGGGTCTCTCATAGCCCAGACTGACCTCAACAACTCGAGCTGTTGCCAAGAGAGGATGACCTTGTGCTCCTGATCCTCCTGCCTCTGTCTCCCAAGTGCTGGTATGTACCATCTCACTCAGTGTCTACCATGAGGGCCTCTCACCGCCCCTCCAACTGAGTAGAGAATTGTCCTGTGCACCCAGGATGCAGCTCAGGCCCCTGTCAGCAGGAACGATTCTGAGCTCCTCTGGAAGTGCAAGGCAGGGCTGCTGCCCACAGGCATATTCCCTCCACTCTGGCCTGCCCTGGGTTCTGGTGAGATGGACTTACAGACAGGGCACAGATGTACATGGGGTGCTTCTCTGCTACAAGGGCTCCACGCAGCTGCCCGAGGTTGTCTGCATGGCTGGGGTCTAGGTGAACTGTGTGTGCCCTTTCCTACTTCTTGTTTGAAGCCATGAAGGATTGAGAATCAGACAAGTGCTTGTCTGTTTATCAGTTCCAGTGAATTCCTATGGAATTCAGGGAGAGGAGTCTCCCTCCTCCATCCCTCACTGAATCTTTGATCCCTTGTTAGCCTCTGGTTGCCCAGGGCTGGCCCTGCACCTGCCAGGGGTTCCTGTGTCTTCCTCCAGATCAGCCTATCCCATGGGCATTGCACAGGACAGCTCTGTACCCCCCCCCCCCCCGCCCAGCAAAAGGTTGATGTTCTGTGTTTTCTTCCAGCCCCTCACAGGCCAATGCTCCTGAGAATAGAATAAATATTGCTCATTAAAACCACGGGGACTGGGCTGATGAGGGGCTCAGCAGCTAGAAGTGCTTGCTGCACAGCCTGAGTGTGATCCCTAGAACTTCTGTAAAAGTGGGAGGAAGAACCAACTCCACAAAGTTGTCCTCTGACCTCTATACATGTGCCATGGCACACACCACATGGGTATTAATAGTAAGTAAACACTCCACAGAGACGCAGGATTGCTGGCTTTAACAGATGTCATTTAAATTTCTGGAGCCACAGTACCCTAAGGAAACAATATTGACAACCTAACACAGGATGATTCTTGTAACTTTGCTGTTTAGTGGTTCTAACCAAACAAATGAGTCTGAAGACACCCCCCCCCCCCCGTGAAATGCCAATCACACATTCCAACAAGTACCGTGTATGTAAAGATCATGTTATGATAAGCTTGCTTGCTTCTTGCTTGGTGATTAATTGGGGTTGGATTTGTATATCATTGGCAGATGTTTGCATCTACATAGTTCTGCCATGTTTAATACTTCTCAAAGACTCTGTCCTAAAGTCAAGTTGATAAAAATGGAAAAGGGGTTGATTACTTGGTGTTTTTTGACACAGGGTCATGCTAGTAGGCTAGCCTTGAACTTAAGAACTTCCTGCCTCTGCCTCCTCTGACTAGCATTCCAATCAGCACTGTTGTACTGGATCAGAAAGGAGATTTTGAGGCAACTTCAGAAAGTTCAGTGAAGCCATTTTAAACTTTTGCTCCCGAAGTAAACTACAGGATATTGGATTCCAGGGTTTCTCTTTGACTCTTTCTTGGGGGTAAGATTTCTACTCTTCAGGCCCAGGTTAATTTGTTCTGTGAACACCGTGCTTCCAGACAGTTCATGTTTTTGTGTTCAGTTGCCAACTATAAAAATCTCACAGTCACCTGTCTTTATAATCTAAGTCAGCTACTTGCCATTCCAGTTCTGCAGGAGGAAGACAGGTCTTTGGTGGTTTGAGGGGAATGATTGTCCCAAATTACTTCTCAGAGGAGCAGTGTAAAAATGTGGAGCAATGGGAAAGAGCTGACTCTTTACCAAGTGGGGTGTGGGTTGGGTTAGATACCACCCTGACTTTAGGAAGGCTGGTCTCTCCCATGTAGCTGGTGGATTGGGGACCTCTCAGAAGATTTGTTTGGGGGCTGTGGATTTAGAATGGGGTAATGGGACCTCAGATCCACCTGGCCAGACGAGCCTGGGCTTGTCGGCCATGCGCCTCTGCTGTGGTGATGATTTTTCCCCTGTAGCAGAACATGTGGAAATGAAACCCTTTATGAATGTGAGGCACCTGTTCAGGTCACTCTGCTGTATAATAAGTGGCTCTTGAAGAGGTCAGCCATGATGGAGATGCCTGTACTGAGGGCATGTGGAGAAGAGTGTGGACATCCATGGATTCCCTTTGTATTTACTCTGTTACTTTGGAGTCCTTACTGTGTTTGCCTGTGGTCTGTCCTCTGCATCATTTCCCTCTGGGCCTTATATCCCTGTTGAGAAGCCAAAGCAATGATTTTCTGTATATTCCAAGCATGTGGCTAGAGGTGGGTTCAAGTGCAGGATGCAGCGGCCCCTAGAAATGCCTTTGGTAACAGACTGGGCTCCTCACTTAGACGTGGGTCACTGACGGCTGAAAGGCTGACATCTCAGCCTTCTCTCTGTCTGCTACATGCAGTCACCTACCTGATTGCATGTGGGCCTGTTGATCATTTAAGGAGTATCTACCTAAACCCAGGGAACCTGACTTATCCAAGGCTGGGGCACAGGCAGCTTGTGTTGCCTTTACAGCTTCCTATTCCAGACCCAGGGGTATTGGACAGCCTCAAGTTACTGTCCAAACTGCAGTCACCATGGATTCTGGGAACAGTGAAGTCTCGGAAAGATAACCCATGTGGAAACTAGGGCTTTATTTCACCCTAGTCTCCCACCAAGATGATCATCTCTTGGGAGAACCGGCCAAGAGAGATTTCTCTGTCAGTTGAGATAAGGACCAAGCCGACCACAGTTTCCCCAAGGCAGCTTATGTATACATCTCAGGCTGGTGAGATGGCTTAGTGGGTAAAGACACCACTAAGCTTAATGACCCAAGGTCAATCCCTGGAATCCACCTGGTAGACGTAGAGAACTGACTACCAGCATTTGTTCTCTGACCTCTGACCCCCACAGGTCATCCATAGCACATGCACACCCCTTCACCACAATCAATTAATGTAAAAATATGTACACTTCTCACAATAGCCCAGTTCCTCCTCTTAAACCTTCAGCTGAAGTCAGTGGCCAGAGGTGGGCTGAGACCCTTGACCTCTCCTTCCTACCTTTTTGGAGAGGGCTCAGTGGTTAAGAGCATGTGCTGCTACCCAGGTGTACTGGCACACATCCTTAATCCCAGGACTTAGGAGGCAAAGATAGGCAGATCTGTGTGAGTTCTATGTCTACATTGAGAGTTCCAAGGTAGCCAAGGCTACAGAGAGACCCTGCCTGTAAGAAAGAAAGAAAGGAGGAGAGAGAGAGAGAGAGAGAGAGAGAGAGAGAGAGGGAGAGAGAACTTATTAAGTGCTCTTGCAGAGGACTGTTTGGTTTTCAGCATTCAAGTTGGGTGGCTCACAACCACCATAGGGGATCTGATGACCTCTGAGGACACCTGTATGCATGTGCACACATGTGACATACCTCTCCACAGACACACACACACACACACACACACACACCTCCGCAGATATACATACACGTTTATTTAATCTTAAGTAAAATAATCTTTTACACTGTTATACTTGCATTTGATTTCTGGGCAGGTGGACCTAATTTGTTGGCAATCCTCAGATTTGGGGTGCTGGCCTAGGACTCAGGACTAGGTAACCCCTGTGTGAGCGGAAGACCTTGAAATAGTCAGCTCTGTTCCAGCACTGGGGGGAGGCCTGGGGAAGAGCGCAGGAGGGACTGTACCTACTCCTCCAAGCTCCATGAAGCCAGGCTCCACAGCTTCTCTGGTGGGCTTCCTGAGCACTGAGCCAAGTGGAAGCTTAGTAATTGAGTGGGAGCTTGCCCCCATTAGACAGTTACAGCTGGCTTCTGTATCAAACCATCGAATAGAAGATCAATTGTAAAGTGAAAAGTGTTGGCCATGGGACAGTAAATGATGACACGCCACACTATCAAGTAATTTGTGTCAACTTAATATCTTGCTATTTAATGATGTGGGAGAACGTTCATGGAATGCTAATGCTAAGCAGCGTATATGGTCTCAGTGTCTCAGGAAAATGAGATATGCACATATTGTTAGCACAAGACTACATTAAACTACATTAAGCATTTACTGTGGCTGTTAGTTGCAGACATGCATAATTATTTTTTCTTTTGCTTTCTAGATTTTTTGAAAGGAATGTACTAATTTTGTAAGAGAGAAAACATGCTATTAATATATTAGAGTGGTTGAGCTAACGTGTGTCCATTAAAAATGATCAGTCTTTTTAGTAGTTTGGATTGGCTTTCTTGCCCAATATAATCTCCCTTTTTATTTTTTCTTCTTTCGAGTGTATTTAGAAAGTTTTAAAGACAACTAATTGGCAACTTTACTAGCCACCTCCAATGTCTAACAAATGCTTTCTGTATGTACAGAAAGCACTGGTGATCCGCGGTCTCAGCTTACTCTTCTGTGGGAAGGTTTCGGTCCAGTACTGTGGCTTCTGCTGGGATTTAGGCATTGGGTGTTTTAACCTTCCCAGTGTTTTCTCTCCTTTAAGCTTCCTGCTTCCGAATTCCATATGTGTATATTTATGCGTTATACATAATATATATGCATAGTTTAGAAGCGCCACAGTTAATTCTGGCTGTTTAATGTTTTCACGGTTAGCTGAGGTGCCGCCTGGCTGGTTTTTCTGTGCCTCCTTTATCCCCCAGAGGTGCCCTTCCTGTGATGTTATCTTCAGGACACCAGGGTGATGGGGCACATCTTTTTCCCCAAGTTGTTACAAAGCATAGATTTTTGGCGTTTATTGAAAACAGCCTTGCAGGCTTCCCTTATCTCTGAGAACACAGATGTCTTGACTCAGAATATTCCGTGTGTCTTTTTAGCTGTATAATTGCCAGCCCTTTGATACCATGCTCTTTGACATTTACATTAAAAATAAAAATTAGCTAATTTGTAAGTTATAAGGTCTTAAAAAATAGTTCATTCCTCTCTCATGCCTGTGAATGTTTCCATTAACATTCTGAAATGGCTTATTAAATTAAATGCAGTGTCAAAGGCTAATTGTCTCTCTGTGAATTAGCGTACGTGCTGCAGGAGGGCCTGGTTTAAGCACTACCTTTGAGTAGCAGTTCTGAAGTCCACTTTTCGAATCTACCCATTCAGAGTGCTTGGACATGGAACACCCGTAGATTGTGAGGTCCCTCCTGTGTCGTAAAGGAAGCCACTGCACTTAAGGTGGAGGCTTCAAATTGGTCAAGGTACGGAGAGTCGCTGACGGAGCACTCGGTCCCTGAACAAGGCGTCATGGGCCATTCTCCACATTTCCCTTGAGGCTCAAGAGACACTGAAAGGGGGGCAGAAAGGAGTGCAGCAGGACATGGTCTGTGGTGGCTGTGCAGTGAGGAGCTCACTGTTGCTGCTGCACAGGAATGGCCTTCATTCCTCATGCCTAGGTGAGGAGTTTGTGGGCCTCTGACCTCCCTAGGCCAAAAAAATAAGCCATGAAAGTGGGAAGGGGATTGTGGAGAAGATGGCTTTAGCAGGAGAGAGGGAATGAGGGGCAAAAATGCCCAAATTTAGTTTATTTGCAAGTATGACAATAGGGAATAAAGAGTACATGGAATGCCTGTGGCACACTCAGTGTTCTGCACCAACTTCCCGCTGCCCCGAGTGTGAAGCAGAAGTGTTTCTTTGGAGTGGCAGAGTCAGCAGGTGGCAGCCATCCCTGACTAAGGACACAGGCAGTGAGTGCCCAAGCAGTTTGTAGCCACGGATATCAGTGGAGAATCAGAAACAGTATCTCACAAGTCAGTGTGACCTCAGTAGGATGAGTGGAGTGTGAGGTGTGAAGTCACTGTCCTTTACTGTGAGGATGCTGGAGTGACCTCATAGTGTGAGTCTGAGCAGCAAATTCCCAGGTTCCCATTTACATGGAGATAGCACGTCAGAGGGAAAGCTCTTGAGCTTCTAGTGATAGCTGTGCTTAGTGTCCAGCACAGGCTGTTGGCTACTCGTAGGCCAGTCTCCGGGAATGAATGCATGATCTTCCACCTGTGCTGGGAAGCATGGCTGTTCAGCTGGCTGCTGTGCAGAGAACGTTGGGGATTCACAACCACCAGGAAGGAGGGCCAAGCAAGTGTTTCAGATCAGAATACCCTGTGTGTTCAAGGTGTAGATACCTGTGACTGGTGATAATGAACCTTAGAACACAGGCATAGAGAAACCTCCCTGATCCTTGCTGGGAATGACCCTGTTGTTTGGCTACCTGGGAAGCCCCCTTCTCCCTTCAGCTGGAGGATGCAGGGTCTGTGGAAGGGCTCTGGTTCCCCAGGCTCCTGGATGGAACCGGGGGAAGAATACCACTCCCTAACCCTAACTGTAGCCATAATCCCTGACCCTAATGCTAACCATGATCCTTCACAACCCCTAACCCTAATCCTAACCATAATCCCCGAACCTAACCACAACCATAACTGCAAACCCAAGCACACCCTTAACCCTAACCCTAGCCCTGACCCTAATCCTAACCCTAATCCTGACCCTAACTCCTAACCCTAACCCTAACCCTAACCCTAATCCTGACCCTAACCCTAACCCTAACCCTAACCCTAACCCTAACCCTAACTTTAACCATGTCTTAGTCAGGGTTTCTATTTCTGCACAAACATCATGACCAAGAAGCAAGTTGGGGAGGTGAGCTTACACTTCCAATTGCTGTTCATCACGAAAGGAAGTCAGGACTGGAACTCAAGCAGGTCAAAGAGCA
Source organism: Rhynchomys soricoides (assembly GCA_019843965.1). NCBI lineage: Eukaryota > Metazoa > Chordata > Mammalia > Rodentia > Muridae > Rhynchomys > Rhynchomys soricoides. The sequence goes on from JADRCH010000135.1 coordinate 3,239,526, forward strand.
GGAGCTGATGCAGAGACCATGGAGGGATGTTTCTTACTGGCTTGCTCGCTTCTCCTGGCTTGCTCAGCCTGCTTTCTTACAGAACCCAAGACTACCAACCCACAGATGGTACCACCCACAAGGGGCCCTCCCCCCTTGATCACTAATTGAGAAGATGCCTTACAGCTGGATCTCATGGAGGCATTTCTTAACTGAAACTCCTTTCTCTGTGATAACTCCAGCTTGTGTCAAGTTGACACAAAACCAGCCAGTACAAACCACAGTCCTAACCGTAACTCCTTACCCTGACTCCACCCCTACTCCTAACCCAGAAGCACCCCGTGCTCTTGGTGTCCTTTATTAGGGCTAGGGTCCCTCCTGCTGCAGTCCTCTGGTGGTCACCCACACCTGCTGGGTCTGTCCATGGTCCTCTTGTCCTCTGTCCGTATGTCTCTCTTTCCTCTGAGTTGTCATGAGAGCATTCTAGATTGGCCAGCAGATGGGCAGACGGGCAGGTGTTGGAGAGGCCACTTTAGCCAGTGTGATGATTTGGTCAGTCCAAACTGCACTTAAAAATGCAGTCTCCCCCATCTTGCTGCCCACAGCTCACGTGCTCAGTGGTCACGTGCAGCTGGTTACTACTGAATCAGACAGCACGATGGGGCACTTTTATGACTGCACAAGGCTCTCTTGTTCACTAGCTGCTCCCCAGTCCGTCTCTGGACCTTGGGCCTTTGGACAGATTCCATCTTTTATTCTTCCTGGTGAACACATCCAGGGATGACCCTCCCATGCTTGAAACTTGAGAGTGAATGTGCTCTCCCGCAGGGTCAGAGGTCTGCAGCACCCTCTTCCTGCCCCTGCATGTGTGCGTCTGTCTCTCTCTCTCTCTCTCTCTCTCTCTCTCTCTCTCTCTCTCTCTCCAGTTGAGATCTCAGATGCACCTATGCTTGTTTATCCTGGTTAGTGACACATCCTCACTTACTTCCGGGCTCCCTTCCTCAGCTGGCCTCCCTGCTGGCTTCCTAGAGACCTCTAAATATTTCTGAGCCCACTCCCTCAGACATAATTGTCATAAAATTAGAGCACTCCACACATTTTTGAAGTGACATCTTACACTTTCATCACACATTTTAATAGCTTATTTTGGTTCGTGGGACATAGAAAAATACCAGAGTCAACATGGGAGAAATGTGAGCATTGGTTTAGGTGGGATTGTTCTTCACAGTGTGATTTGGGAGAACTGCCTGATTATGGGGTAAATGCCATGAAGCTGTCACCTGTGCCATGTCTGATGTCGTGTGAACCTTTTTGGTATTGGGGGAAAATTCCAGGTGTATTGAAAACCTCTTCAGCATCCATTGGTGGTGGTGCACGCCTTTAATCCCTGTACTCGGGAGGCAGAGGCAGGTGAATCTCTGAGTTCAAAGCCAGCCTGGTCTACAGAGTGAGTTCGAGGACAGCCAGGGCTACACAGAGCCCTGTCTTGAAAAAAACAAAACAAGAGCAACAGCAAAGAGAAGGTCTTCATCATTGGTTGTTTGTCGCTGGCCCCTCTGAGTCTCGAGTCTGCGTCAGCACAGGCCACATCTGCCAGGCACACATCTGCCTCCTACAGCAGTGGTGCCTTTGGGCTTCAGGTCAGGCTGATTATTAAAGGCCTGTAGTAGTCAAAGTTCTGAAGTATCTTTATGTAAAGCCCTGGAAGTTTAAAACCATGCTACAGTGCATTGTGGGAGATTTTGATGGGACGAAAAGGATGCCCATTTGTTCTTCGGAAGTTCTTCAGAAGTCTTGTGTGGGAGGTGAGGGTCTAGATGCTCATTAATTGCACACACAGTGAGTGTCAGGGTCCTCGAATCTTCAGGTTAGTGGCTCAGTTGGGAGAACAGTTCTAAGGTGGGTTTTCTCTGTCCTCCTTCTCCCTTGGGGGTGTTAGGGACCTGCTGTGGATGCCTGCTCTCTAACTTAGGATATTATCTCATGAAATATACAAGTACATAGTCATAGAACAAAATACAAATGTTAGTTTCTGACAACTGTTTCAGTTGGTCATGCCAGTATCATAGGCCCTGAATCCCTGAACACTTGAACACTGGAAGCTCTCTCTTTTAGCAGTGTGCTTGTGTGTGTGTGTGTGTGTGAGTGAGGTGAGGTGGTAGGGTGGTGATTTTGCCTTCAGGAGACCCTCTCACTGCACTTGAGAGCTCCAAACAAGCAAAGTGAATGTTTTTAGAGTCTTACCCTTTGAGCATACCATCCCTAACCTTCACCCACTGTGACTGTGCTGTGATGACTTTGGGGTCACCCCCATTCCATATGTCATCCATAAACTCACTAGTGCCCCAGGGTGGAGCTTGGTGGACTTGTACTTTGATTGACACCGGAGTCCTATAAAGATGGTGAGGATGTACTTATTTAAAAATAAGGCGTGGTGCTGGATGTGGTGAAGCACACCTTTAATCCCATAACTTGGGAGGTGGAGGCATGTGTATCTCCGAATTTGAGGCTAGCCTGGTCTGCTTAGAGCATTGCAGCTGGCCTGGGCTACATTTTGAGATCCTGTCTCAAAACAGAACCCCACAAAATCAGGCATATTACTTTTCACTCTATTACGGAAGGTAACTATAAAGTTGATCCTATAATTGTTTTCAAATTTTGCTTAATATAGCACAAAATGCAAAGAGATGATTGTCGCTGACTATCTGTGGTAACTATTAGCGCTGTCGGTGTGACTGTATTATCTCTCCTCCGCAGGGCACAGGTTTGTGCCCAGAGTCTTGCAGAGCACTGCATATGTGCAAGCAAGACCAGCAGTTTTGGTTTGTTTTTTTCTGCTCACTGGAGTATTGCCCTGCAGTTTAGCATCTGATACGTCTGAAGCGGGCTCCAGGGTAAGTATTTCTTATCTGCAGAGGAGGAGCCAGGAAGGTCAGTGCTTGGCCAGTGGCCTGTTGAATGCACCTTGGCAGAACAGGGCAAGATTACCCAGCAGTGGCCCTTCAGCTTGTGATGTGTGGCAGAAGTCCTGGTAGCGGGAGAGCCAGGCCTCGCTGCCAGCAGAATTGTATTAGCCACAGCTCTGGCCAGTGCTGTGGGGAGACCTGGAACAAGGGCGGTCTCCAGATTCAGGGGAATTCTTCCCTGTGCGCTGCCTCATGGAGCCAACCAGGCTGCTTCCCCTGATGAACGAGCACATGGGAGATGTGCACCACAGACTGGATTTCCTCAGATCTAACCACACATATGGTGGACAGTATACAGAACATAACACAGCTGCCCCCGATGGTAAAAATGTCCCGGTCACAGTTCTTACAGGCAGAGTTTGTCTGCTCAGCTGTCAGCACTGTGCAGCCTCAGGTCTCCTGCCTGGGTGGTAAACTTGATAGGGTACAGGGATTCAGGTGCGGGAGGGGCCAGTGGATCACACTCCATGGTCAGACTGAGCTCATAATGGCACTGGCTCGGGGGTGGCGGTGGAAATGGGAATGGGGTGCATTACAGAATCTGCTATGTGACTGCAGCCATTCTAGTGGAAGAGGCAGCTTTCGAACAAGTTGTCAGCTGTATGTGTGACCCCCCCCCCCCAGCCACTGCTGTTAATTTACACAGTGTATACTCTGAATCTGAAACCCTGATTCTGCTGCACCCCGGGCCTTAAAGCACATGCCTATGTCTTGTTTCTGAGCAGACTCTCTCGTTTTTTTTTTTTTTTTTTTTTTTTGTTAAGAAATGTGATCAAAGCTAGTGGATTTGGGGTCATTAAGGAAATTGCACAATAAAGCAAGTAGAAATAAAGCAAATTTAAATGGACAGCTCAACTTTATGGGGTTTGAAGAGGTTTTCTTGGGGGTGGCCAGTCTCTAGCCAGACAGTAGCCTGGTTTTGTAGGAGGTCTCAGGGGAGTGCTCAGCCCAGTTCTAGCTCAGACAGACTTGGAGTGGGGTTGTCCTGTGGCCTGTGGCCTGGGCCAGCTCTACCTGGTTTACTAGTCCCTTCATGCTTCTCTTTCACAGGTTAAACTCCTAGCTCCTAGGAGGTGGCTCCTTAGACCAGGTGGGGCGTGAGGGGTGAATCCTCAGGCATGGGATTGGTAATCTATGGAGGAGATCTCTTCTACCCCACTCTGTGGAAACAACGTGTATCTTCCATGACTGAAAGTGTGTACCCCCAGCCCTAGTATCACGCCTGCCTGTGGCTTTGTTCTTAGACTTCCAGCTCCAGCACAGCCAGAAGTAAACCCCTGCGCTTATAAGGCACAGGCTATCTCATGCTGTAAGCACGGGCTATCTCATACTGGTGTTACAGCAACTGGACCAGACTGAGATGTCGTTTCACACTTGTGGTTTATTATGCGCATGCGGCCTCACTGGACTCCAGAGGTCTCCAAGATGGGCACAAGCTTTAAAGGAGGAGTGCCTGCCACACAGAGCAACCATGTGAGCCGTCAGTTGTGGACACTCTGAAGTCAAGGTTTTGTGGAGGGCACAGAGGTTGGCCGTGCTTTCTGAGGTCAAGGCATAGTGTTAGCACACGTGGCGGGCTCCGGTCCACATAGAGTTCCCACTGTGTGTGACTTGGTTCAAGGCTCAACTCTCCCTATATGATCCACGCTAGCCTCCCTTGCTGGACCATAAAGAGCAGTGGCCGGCTTGCCATGACTTCCACATCGTCCTGTCACCTCTTCAGGCTGAAGTCGGTTCTCTCGTCATCACCAAGGCTGGTGGCCTCTGACCCCCCCCCCCCCCTACTTCTCCCTCCCTCCTCTTCTTCCTGCCCCCTTCCTGCCTGGCTACCTCTGATTCCCCGTGAGGCGTTCTGGATATGGCCTTCCTGTACCCTCAGCCCTGCATGCTCTTGTCACACCTCACTGTTTGCGCCCATTGAATCAGCCATGCTGGCGTCAGAGCTCTGCTTGCCAGCTCAGTTCCCGTGTATCTCACGTGGGCAGACACTGTGTGGAATGAGTGAGTGGTCATTCTAGAAGCCATTCAGTAGCCAGCTTTCCTGTGACCAGTTGTGTGTGTGTGTGTGTGTGTGTGTGTGTATGTGTGTGTGTGTGTTTGTACATGTACTGCTGTCACCTTTAACTTTAGTTGCCTTCCTAGGCTTAATATTTATTAGGTTGATGTGTCCATCTGGGAAGTGAACTTGATAGCTAACCACACACAGCTGTTGGGTGTCTAGGGTCCCTTTCCCTGACCTAACTTTGATAGGAGTTTTAGGTAGAGATTGGGTGGCAGAGGCTCCCAAGCTCTTTGTCTCTTGACCGAGGAAGGTGGAGGGCCCAACTTGGCTCTGATGACACCCTCAGTCAGGATGAGGCCCTACACTCAGGCTTAGAGCTGGGCAGAATGAGGTGAGTCAGGCCATCTTCTAACTAGATGAGTGGTAGAACCTGGGCATGGACCCTCTTGTAGGTGGGAGAAACTTCTTGCTAACAGCAGCTGTGTGTTTGAAACCTCTTCCTAGTGAGCCTCTCAGTGGGTAGTGAACAGCTGCTTCTACTCTCTGGGAAGCTCTGAGAAGCACTGCAAGTTTGTTGAACTCACCCTGCCCTTCCTCCTTAAGAATGTTGATGTTTTTAGAATACTTTGTTGACGTGATATGGTTGTCTTGTGACTTCTCCTGGAGAGATAAAAATCGATGCCTATCTTTCCCAGAAGGATAAAAAGAGATACCTATCTATCCCCATAGAGCCAGCAGGCCAAAGAAAAGATTTTTACCCAAGTTCACCCTGTGGATCCTTTAGCCACTTGGGTAGCTTTGCCCCTATCAGGTCCTACCCCAGTGGATTGTTCACCTCTGGTTTGGTGGAGATTGGAATCTCAGGAAGGGACCGTCCAGATGAAGATCTTGGGGTCCCACCAGCCTTCCATGCCCTCCATGGGCGATGTTAACAAGCTGGGTCTCTTGCTCATCTCCACAGCTTTGCTGCTCTAAGATAGCCATGGTGGTCGTGTGGCTCAGTCAGGGTGGCCATGTCTGGCCCAGCGGCAATGTTTCAGCTAACATGGTAGCTCTGCCTGTGGGCTCCTATTTTCTGTAGTGTTCCGGAGTCATGAATGAATGAATTCATGAATTCATGAATGAATATATGAATGGATATAGTCCTTGCATGTGACTTGGGCTGTCCTCAATGAGGACTTGGGCTGATTTCAATGAGGATCCTTCCTGGTGTCATCTGGGTCTGTGCTGCTGGTTTCAGTCAGAGTCCATCCCCGTGTGTGACTGGGCCTGTCCCACAGTGTCTGAGCTTTTCCTCGGAGCCATGCTCAGCTGACGAGTCCCTCTTACACGGAGGACATGTGTGTGTTGGAAGAGCCTCTTAGCTATAGTCTTCTTGACCTTTCCTGCTGTTTATGGAGAGGAAGGGTTCCAGGGTGGGAACAAGGGGGGAGGTCAGAATTTTCAGGGCTCGCACTCACCTACCTCCTCATCCATCACTGCCTCACTGGTCTTGCTTGGCCTGGGCTTTCCCAGCTTTACATTCTGTCTTCTGTGTCCAACTATCCTCTCATTTAAAGCCTATGACCGGCCAGGTGCCTTGGTGAATGGGAGGAACTGAGGAAGCAGCCAGGAAGGTGACAAGAGTCCCTCTCTTGGTTTCCAAGAGTGGAACCCAGGAGAGTGTCTGTCAGCCATGGAGAGAGGAGGCTTAGCTTTACAGTTTGTTTTATTTTGTTAATGCTTGTTTTATGGTGGCTTTGGATATTCTTGTTTTGGAGACAGTCTCACTATGTATCTATAGCTGGCCTGGAACTTACAGTGATCCTCCTGCCTCTGCTTCCTGGTTCTGGTAGTGTAGGCAGAGGCAGTTCTGTTGGATCCACATATCCCCATCTATTCCCAGTGCTGGTTCTTTTGAGACTTTGAGGAACAAAGCTCAACCCCCAGATGTCTGTGAGACCCAGTCCTGCTCTCAGGGGTGGGGTGGGGTGGGGTGGGGTGGGGAAGGATGCCATTTACCTCAGATTGATTGCAGGAATTCCCTAGTTGGGGGATCCCCTCCCAGAAGTTAGTGCTAACAGTCAGGCTCAGGCAGGCCATGAGCACAGAGGCCCTGGCAGGCTGCCTCTGTAAGAATGGAGTGAACAGGGTTTGAGGAAGGTGGCTGCTGAAGGGAGTCAGGAGCTGCCTGGCAGTAAAGAACAGTGGGGCAGGAAGGGGTGACAGCTTCTGCCCTTCACCTGCCCTTGCTCTTTCTAAAGGGTGATTGAGAGAGGCTGCTCCCTTAGCTTTGTCTTCAGATGTAGGTGGGGCATGCAGCATGGTTGTCCTCCTTTACAGCTTAATTTTTAGCCACTGTCCGAGTGAGGTGTCTCTGGCCCAAGGCTTGGAACTTTCCGCTGGACGCCAGCTAAGGTAGGGTTAAGTGTCAGTATGGAAAGCTGTAGTCTCTGAGAGACTGGACGCCAGGCCTCGTTTGCTGTCTACTCAGAAGAGTCCATCATGCAGAGTGAGAGGGGCCCCTGAGGAGCTGGGAGTGAGGTAGGACCTGAGAAGAGGCGAGCCTGTCACTGGCTCCTCTGGGTGAGCCCTTTGTGTACTTCTGGAGTCTTCTACAGCCAGGTTGCTCGCTAGAATCACCAGGCCTTTGAGAAGTTGCACTGCCATTTGCCTTCTGGGAACTGTCTCCCCACAGTTGTTCTGCTGCCTGTGAGGAGTGTCACAGGTTCTGTGAGATGCCAGGTCACTTGGGCTATCAGGAAGAGATGTGGCCTTAGCTGAGGACCCAGGATTCCTATCTGGGCTTTGCTCCCTGGGTCCTGCTCTGCCCCTCTGCCACTGCCTGTAGTATTGGCATTCTCTGTATGGTCCCCATATGGTCCCTGTATGGTCTCTATATGGTCTCAGGGACTAGGAGTTTAAAACGATTCCATGATTTAGATTATTTCAGGAGAGGTTCTGACGAGCTCCGAGATGACTCGTGTTAAATTTAGGCATCTTGGGCTATTTGGGGCTGGGAAAGCTTTGATGGGAAGATGAGTGCTGGGACTTTGTTCTAAAACCTCACACTAGGGTGGTGTGAGAATTAGACCGGGTAAGAGCACCAAGTCTGGCTCAGGCTAGTGCTGTCCAAGGCCTTACTCCCAGCATCTTCCCGCGGTTCTCTACTGCGTTAGCTCCTCTCATCAGATGGTGTCCCCGCTCAGCCCCTCTTGCCCATGCTCAGC
>JADRCH010000135.1:3247691-3298236 GCA_019843965.1 Rhynchomys soricoides
TCTCATCAGATGGTGTCCCCGCTCAGCCCCTCTTGCCCATGCTCAGCTTTCCTTTCTCTCCTTGCCCCTCTTGCCCATGCTCAGCTTTCCTTTCTCTCCTTGCCCCCTCTTTCCCTCTTGTTCTGGTCTGAGACTCAGCCTCTGTGCAGGTCAGCTGTGTGGCATCTGTCAGAGTCACCTACTTTTAGTTGGCAGAAGGCAAGAATGAGGTCATAGGGAGGTTAGGGGAGGGTAGTTAGAGCGCCTGGCCAGGGTCAGACGGAATTGAAAGGCAGGAGAGACCCGGAGCCCAAAAGGGAGCCACAGAGAGTCTCAAGCACTGCAGACAGTCGCCAGGGGAAGATTTATGGGGAAGAGGAGACACAGCAAACACACAGAGAAGACCCTCTGCAAAGCAGAGGCTGGGACTCAGAAACCAAATCACCACCACCACCACCAGCAGCAGCACCACCAGCACCACCACCACCACCAGCAGCAGCAGCACCACCACCACCACCAAAGCCAAGTTTCTTCTTGAGGGCTTGAAGGCTGGAGGGTGAGGCTTGGCTTTTTTTGTTGTTTGTTTGTTTGTTTTTAAAATTTTCCTCCTACCTCAGGGTTGGTCAGTTTAGGGAGGCTAGGATAACTGACTGGGCCAGAACTGTGTGCGGCATGTCTTGGCAGGCCTTGAGCCCATCGATCGGCAGGGGTTTGTTGCTGGGTGACAAAAGTCTACAAGGCCTATTGGGTGGCAGGAGGGTGAGGAAGAAGCTGGCCATCATGCAGATTTGCCACCTTATTGCCTAGCCATGGCCCCCGTCAGTTTGTCTACCAGGCATTTGTGTCTCAGTGCCTGCTACACACAGGTTGCGGGAGGTCCTGAGTGCCTGAGTTGGGGAGTTGCTGGCATAGGTTTGTGCTGTGGAGTGTCATGCCTGCTGTGTGTGCATGCTTGCACAGGGCAGGGGCTGCAAACCCCACACCCTCTGTAGACCCAGCTTCTGTGACAGGGCTCGTGTCATGTGCACTGCTGAGATTTTTGCCTCTTGAATTTTGACAAGCTGTTAGGCAGTTCTTGCCCCTCTGCTGACTTTATGTTTTACAGTTTGGACAGTCTCTAATCACTTTAATGAAATCATAATAAATCATTTTATGAAGAGAACCCTGGGGATAGGAACTCTAAGCTGGGTTTTGGGTTTCTCACGCAGTGCAGCTTCCCTTTTTAATAAAATGCAGTCCTAGATGCAGTCTAAACAGGAGCCGCCTAAGGACGGTCCTGCCACCCAGCACATCTGGAGCAGGGCTGTTGTGGCTGGAGGTCAGAAGCATAACCTGTATAAGCTGCCTGGCTACTCCCCAGCCTCTGTCCCAGGCCAGGGACTCAGAAATATGGGACCAAAGGCCTCAGTTTACATTGTGAAGACAGCTCAGAGGCAGAGCTGACCATCTGACACAGGACTGCCAGAGAGAACAGAGCTTTGGCTTTCTTACTGTTGCTTTAGTGCTGTGTACGAGAGTGACGTGAAAGGTGATAACTCCCACCGTGGTCCAGGACAGCTGAGTTGAGTGAGGCAGGCTGCTGCTCACTTCCTAGGCCTAGCCAGACCAGGCAGCAGTCTGTAGTTACCTAGGCCCTGTGCAGTGGGCTAGCACGGTTAACACAGGAGTTCCCATTTTCTCATTTCATGCCAGAAACAAACATGTTTAAAAACTTCCCACTCCTTCTCTTCTCTTCCCGATAAAACTAAGTCTTGAAATACTAGCGCATAGTTTTATATTAATTAATCTTTTTAGTTTTCTAAAGTTCTGTAAGGAAAGTTTGTAAAGGTTCTGGATTACCTTTATAAAACAGAATACCTTCTGTTTATTCTGTGACAGTTTCATACATGTAAACAATGTGTATTGACCTCCTCTATCCTGTACCCCTCCCACCTCTCAGGCACTCCCAACGGGTCCCCCCCCCCCATGTTCTGTTCTTTAAATGTTTTACATCATTGATTTAAGATATATTTTATTTCTAGTTCTGTGTTTGTGCCCATGTGTGACTACTCTGCAGAGGCCAGCAATGAGACATCTGATCCCTGCTCCTCCTGGAGCTGGAGTTACAGATATTTGTGAGCTGCCCAATGATGGGTACTGGGAACTGATTGATCTTCTGAAAGAGCAATACATATTATAAACTGCTGAGACTGAGGCATAGCCACATGTGCTCCCCCTGTGCCATTTAAAATAACCTACTGAGCTTAATAAGTTTAATTAGTGCTTACTTGCTTGTTGACTGGATCTTGTACAGGTAACACAGCTGCAGTCCACCCATACGCGCAGTCACAACTTGTCCAGAAGATAGTATTTCACAGACTCTTCCGGTCCTCTGGCACTTAGATCTGTTTCCACTCCTGTCTTCCATGATGTTCCTGATCCTTGGATGAGTGTAGATAGAGATGTCCGTGCTCACTCAGTAGGTGGTTATTATTTTCAGCACCTTGACCAGCTATGATCCATGGCACCAAGTGCTACCTACTGCGGAGAGACTTCTCTGGTCAAAGTTGAAGGAAAAACTGATCTGTGGGTAAACATAAATACTTCAAAGGCAGTCTGACAATCTGTCGTATGCCAAGTCAACGATGATAGGTTCCCTTCTAGGGCCCATGACCTCCTGAGCCATGCTTTGACCAGGTTTGCAGTACAAGGCATAGGTTCCCTCCCATGGGGCAGGCCTCACATCCAATCCAGAAGCTGTTGGTTATCCCCAGGACCTTTGTGTCACTGTTGTAACCATGGGCACCTCTTGCTTGGCAGGTATTAGCATTATGATAGTATTATAGAATTCAGGTTCTAGCGTTGGGGAAGTCCACTGGTGTATGTCCCCCCAGTGGTCTGTGTAGTACTGTCCAGTACTTGGGAAGAAGTTTTCAGATCAGTTCTAGCTTGAGTTTTCTATATCCTGCAGCCACAGTATGCTGTGTCAGAACAATAGCAGTGGCATGTATTGCTCTGGGGACCTTTGGGACCTCCATGTCCAATGACTTACGGGGCCGCATCCCACGATTTTCATCGAATAACTGTGTCTTCTACAGGAAATCTTCTAGAAGACTTCCTACTTAACTTTTTGATAATAAACCTTCTCTCTCTCTCTCTCTCTCTCTCTCTCTGTGTGTATGTGTGTGTGTGTACACACACTATGTTCATGTGTGATATTTGTGTGGGAGTCTACATGGAGGCCAGAGGTCAATCTTAGCTGTCGTTTATGGCTCTTCGGCTTTTAGCTCTCTGCCTTTTCAGATAAAATCTCTGGTTTGTCTGGTGCTTGCTCTGTCAGCTAGACTGGTTGGCCAGGGAGCCTGCAGAATCCTCCTGTCTCAGCCCCAACCCCAGCCTGGGGTCACTGGCACATGCTACCACACCTGGATTTCATCTGGGTGCTGGAAATCCAAACTTAGGTCCTCATGGTTGTTCAGCATGTGCTTTACTCACAGAGCTATCTCCCAGGCCCAAACATTATATTCATCCCCCCCCCCCCCCGCTCTCTCTCATATGAGAGTTTTTCTTATCCTCTAGTGTCTGAAGGCCTGGAGTCTGTCAAATGACTAAGGAATCACCTTTGGTATTATTTTTACATATGAACCAAAACTATTTCCATTTGAAGCCGTGTATAATAACAAAACCCTTTTTGTGGTTGCTGTTGTTGTTTTTAGAGGTAAATGTTTTAGATGATGTAAGTCCTCTCTCCAAATAAGAACCTTTGAGAAGCCAGCAGCAGGTGGCCCTGCTCCACTGCACCAGTTTAGAAATGTTCACCTCTGGAGACATGGCTGCCACTCACTGCTCCAGCAGAGAGTGCAGAACAAACGTGTCTTGGCTGCTCATTCCTCAGTGACTTCTGTCTGCCCAGCTTCCCGTTTTTAATTCTGGCTGTAAGCGTCTGCAAATGTCTGCTAAATATTCCTCTTGCTATCAGACAGCCTCCAGTCAGGCTGCGTGCGTGTGTGTGTGTGTGTGTGTGTGTGCGTGCGAGCGTGTGTGTGAGAGAACCGATAATTTTATATTCCTTCCCTCCCTCCTCCCTGGTGGTTTGCTCCCAGTAGCCAGTTTATGGGAAGTCTTTCAGCAGTGATGGAGGAAGAGGACATAGAACTCAGCCCCAGGACAGCCTTCTGTGACAGGCGGCCCTTAGAGGCCAGGGCTCTCTCATTTCAACTGTGTTGTATTTCTTCGTGAGAGTCTGAACACATTTTAGGAAATTAAAAGTGAGAATGCAAAAAGTCTAGGAAGACAGGTTAGTCTGTAAATGCTTGCTGTGGAAGTATGAGGCCTGACTGACCCCAGGACCCAGATAAAAAGCCACAGTCCTGGGAGGCAGAGACAGGCAGATTCCTTAGCCTAACCCTGAGCCATGATAGACATGATAGACCCTGGTCCATTGATAGGCTGTCTCAGAAAGCAAGCTCAATGGGGAAAAACACCCTATGGTGACCTCTGGTCTTTATATGAGTGTGCACATGTATGTGCATGCACACACGCACGCACACACAAACACACACACTATGAAAAGTGTACTGGTCTTCTTGGTCCAGCAGGTGAGACTGGTGTGATGTGACATCCCCCCACTGTGGTAGTCCAGGGATCTAGGAGCTTCCTGGACTTCTTATGCTTTGTCCTGGTGTATATCCCACACAGACAGACAGAGAGAGAGAGAAAGAGAGAGAGAGAGAGAACACACTAAGAGAAAGCCCTCGCTGTTGGTGGCAAGGCTTACAGACAAAAGCACTACAGCAGCAACACAGGTTCCCACCAGGCAAGGGTTAGAGGCCAAGCACAGCTCTGCCTGGGGCTGACCTTGTGGACCCCACCAACTGCATCCTAGGCTGAGGAGGCAGTTGGCCCTGGGAATTCCAAAGCCTATCAGGCAGATGGGGTCAGAGCTGGCCACCTCATGTCTGCTGGGTAGTTATAGCAGCCTTGGGCTGGTCAGTGCAACTCCCACAAAGGTGGCTCCATCTCTGACCTGCTCTAGTGGAAAACTTTACTACCACCACTGGGCTGCTTTTTAAAACCTCTGCTCTGTGGTGCAAATAGCTGGATAGTTTTCTGGTTTGGTCTGGGAAGTGGGAGGGTCCGAAATCCTTGAGCTGCAGGCAGCTGCTAACCTTTTGTTTCCCCATCTCCCCATTCGGATGCTCCTGGTTCTCCTTTAGACCAGCGTCTGAAGGTAGGGCCCACACAAGGCAGGGGCTCTGCAGCCCACCCTCTGTTGTCTGTAATCCAGAACCAAGAGCGGCACCCCACCCCCCACCCCCAAGTTACTGGGCTTTTTTCTCTTCCAGACCTTCAGTGGGGCCAAGGTTTATTGCCTTTTCTATGTTGTTAATTGCATGGAGACAACCTAGAAGTCTGGTCTGTCTGCATGTGCTCCTGGTAGATCTCGGCTCCGTCTGGTTACTGGCCTGGTGCATGTGCACCACAGTGGACTTAGTGCCTCACTCTGATATGCAGGAATTACAGGGTCTCATGTCAGCTTTTGTTTGAGGTGGAGCAGATAGACTTTGGGAGGAGGGACTGTTAGTACGTAGTTGCTTCTACAGGCTGGCGTCTGGCTGTGCATAGCTCCTGGCCAAGCTCTGGTACTGGAGGAGAGATGCTGGAGTTGGATTCACAAGGCTGTCAAGTCCACTGTGTCTTTTCTCTGTGCCCCGCCCCTTCCAGAAGAGTGTCTGAACACAGGCTTGCTTTTCCCCTCTGTCAGCCTTGCTGTTGCATTGTTCTCACTGAATTAAGTTTCTGTCTCCTTTAGCTGTATTGAGTTTTGGTGTAACTTGTTTACTGTCGGCAAACTCAGGTTGTGTGCAAACATAAATTCCCCTTTGATGTATCTTGCTGTCAGCTGTTAAAATAGTCCTGTGGGCATTCCTGAGACAGGCCGCAGGGGCAGGCAGTGGTAAGACCCTGGAGTGAGGGCAGAGTTGGCAGAGGAGAGAGTCATTACTAATCTAGTTGCTGTGGATGTGGACAGAAGCAACTTAATGGAGTAAGGACTTACTTTTGCTTACTGTTTAAGGATGCGTCCATCATGGGGGCCAGGCACATAGCAGGAACACAAAGCTGCTTGCTTAAATCTCAGTGGACAAGACAGGAAGAGGGCTGGGCTCGTAGAAACCTGCTTCCTCCTATGAGGCTCCACCTCCTCCTCCTAAAGGTTCACAACCTCTCAAGGCAAAGCCATCAATCAGCCAGAGACCTGGTGTTCAAACTCCTGAGCCTTCGGGGAACATTTCACAGTAACACTGCATCAGGAGATGGGGTGGCCTGTCTCAGTGTGTGTTCTGTAAGGTGCCCTGCTGTCTTAGTTCCCTGGTGAGGCAGAGGGCAGGAGAGTGGGGTGTGGTGGTGTGTGGTGGACTCAGGAGACCCTGTGGAGGATGCCTTTGCTGGAGACAGACCGGATCTCTGTGTGTGGCATCCCTCTCACCCCATATGTCTCACAGCAGAAAGCACCCTTGGCTGTGCAATCATTACTTCAGGAAGTAAAACTGCCTTTCCTTTGGAGGTGATAATGAGAAATTATTTCTTTTTCTCATGAGTGTACCTCATGCATTTTACTTTTATGAACAAGACACAGTCACTTAGCATCCCTCCCTTGGACTCAGAAAAAACTGATTTCTCCTGAGAGTTGTGTAGTGAAGTTGTTGGCAGGATTGAGCAAAGTTCTCCCTGGAAAACATCCAAGCCTGGGACCAAGTAGGAAACAAGTCTGTGCCCACTCAAGAGTCTGGTGACCCTGAACTGTTTGCAGGTATGCAGGAGATGTGTTTAGAATTTGTCTCATCCTCAGGGTTTCAATTATTTTGATCCCTCCTCCCTCCCCTGACTCCAGAAAGGATTCTGAGGAGTAAATCCCTGCAAAGCCAAGCCTGAGTGACTCCTGCTATGGTAATTAATTGGCAGAAAAATCAATAATTGAGTGAGAAGTCTCTCAGTCAGTGGTGACAGAGACGGTGCAGTGAGATGCTAGTGAGCTTGGGAGACAGCACCAGGAGCAGAGAGCTAATTGGATGAATTTACATACTGCCTGCTTCTGTAGTGCCCTGTGCTGCTAGTCAGTCTGCTAGTCAGTTGGGAAATCTGTCTCAGAGACCCAAACATTCAAACCTCTTAAGCATTTGACCATGAGAGGAGCCTCAGTGAATATATATCTGACTCAGTGAATTAAAATGGGACCACCTTTGCATTGCCAGTCAGACAATTAGAAAGTGTTAGCTCACTTCCTTTCTTCACCGAGCAAATTCTTCCCCATTCATCACCCCTTTGTGTTTCCTCACAGGAGCTGCTGCCTTACTGAGGTTTGAGGATACTGATTCTGGCCAGAGTAATCGCAGGTCCTTGTTGTTTGTGGGTGTTTTCCATCCTTACAAATCATTGAGGACCTCAGAGATGTTTCTTTTGTTTATGTGAGATCTGTCAGTAGTCATCTTATTGGAAATAATAAGCAAGTTTAGACACGAGGGAAGGCTGCGACTCATTCAGAGCTTGCCCCATCCCAAGCACTGCAGAGCTCAGGCAAGGCACCATGAGATGTCAGGTACCAGCCAAGGACATGGGGGACTCTTCTTTCTGAAGAGCTAGGTTTTCTATGAGAAGCATGGCGTTTCTATTTTCCTTTAAAACAGGCACTTCACTCCTTTTCTTTAAACTGTCTCTGAGTGGCCTCTTTGGGTAAGTACTTGGTAGTTTACTCTCAAGTGGCAGGTGTATCCTGGGACAAAGTTGCTCCATGACTCCTAGGTCTGTCTCAATGGGTGGTCCCTTGAGTGATAGACAACAGATGCTCTGGATCTCAAGGGTCAAGACTATAGGAGCATTTAGTTTTATTTGTCCCTGAACAATATTAAAGGAGATAGTCTATGTAAGTTTTAAATATTTAAATTTTTGAGATTATAATATATCATTACTCCTTTCTTCCCTCCAAAACCTCCCGTGCTTACTTTCAAATTCATGGTCTCATTTTCTCTCTCTCTCTCTCTGTGTATGTGTGTGTGTGTGTGCGCGCGCGCACACATGTGTGTCTGTCTGTCTGTGTGTTCCTAAATACATAATAGAGCTTGCTCAGTCTGTACAGTCTTACTTGTATCTGTATTCTCAGAGCTGGCTGTTTGGTAGTGGAGAACCACTTGGGTGCTTATGTGCTCTTGGCTAGGGAAGACTGCCTTTCCCACTCAGCTTTCCTTAGTTGCCTGCAGTTCTTTGTCTAGGGTGAGGCCTTGTGAGCTTTCCTTTGTCTACATTAGCATGTTTATTAGTGCCTTCCTTGTTCAGGTCTGTTCAACAGCCATATTCATGAGTAGCTTCTGACATTTCTAGGAAACACAATGTTACAGCGAACTCCATTCCTCTGGCCTTTCGAATTGTTCTCACCCCTCTTCTGCAGTGATATCTGAGTCTTAAGCTTAGGGGTTCTGTTGCAGATATTGAATTTTATTTTGTGTGTATGTGTGTTTGTCTGCATGTGCATATGTGCAGTGCCTGTGGAAGCCAGGAAAGGGCATCACATCCCCTGGAACTAGAGTTACAGATGTTTTGAACTTTCCATGTGAATGCTAGGAACCAATCTTATGTTTAGAGACAGAGCCTTGTTATGTGGCCCAGGTGGTGACTGAGTGTTTGTTGTGTTGTGTTATGCTCTTGCCTTGTGCTCAGAGCCTTGTTATGTGGCCCAGGTGGTGACTGAGTGTTTGTTGTGTTATGTTATGCTCTTGTGCTCAGAGGCCATCATTAACACGCTGTTGCTTTTCTACTACTGACACAGGGAGAAGGTCCTATCTTGGAATTATTGTGAAAAAAGATAGATTTGCATGTCCATTAGGAGCCTGGGGAGACTGATGTAGTCCATGGCACATAGTTTGAGAGCCACTACCTTAAGATGCAGAGTGATTAGTGAACATGAGTCAGTAGGTAAAATCTATTGTAGATGCTCGCTTGAGGATCTGAATTGGAGCTCTAGCTGGGGCAGTGGTGCCTATAATCCCAGCACCCTGGAGGCACAGGGCAGAAGGTCTCTGAGGCTGCCATTGTGGCCAGACTGAGCTACACACACACACACACACACACACACACACGCTCACGCGCACACACGCGCATACACGCACACACGCGCATACACGCACACACGCACACGCGCACACACGCACATCACACATACCATAACATAGGTGTGGTATGTGAAAAGTTTAGGATTTGATTATGTTTCAGTTCAGTATTACAGAAATAGAATAGAAATCTGGTATCCCTTTGTAGGCGAGAGTCTACGTTATAGATATTTAATTGTCCTTCAACAGTACTGAGAGGTGGGACTTTCCAGGGGTGGCTACTGAGCAGATGCTATCTTTTGGGGACGGAGGCCCTCCCCAGACACGGTCACTTGATCCTGGACTTCGCAGATGCAGAGGCACATAACCCTGTGTTTCTAAGTTACACAGTCTGTGGCCTTTTGTTGTAGCAGCGGGAACATGTGAACTGCTAAGGCACGGCACTCATTTACTAGGAGTGCCTGCAGCCCTGTGCTCTGGACATTGACTAAGTGCCTGGCACATGACACACTGGATATCTTTGGTAGTCCGAACAATTTGAGGGAGTTAGATCCACAGATGGAGGGTGTAAAAAAATCAATTTTGAGTTAGTGCATAAAAATGAGTCAAGGGTACTATGGTATGCAATAGAGCAGCAATATTGTGAGCTGCGCCTGCCCAGCCCCCACCTTCCTGTGCCTCTGTCCTCTTTCATCTGTGCCAGGTCCTACTGGTCCATGGCCTCTCAACCTTCAGGCAGTGGCGTGGCGCTCTCCTGAAGTACTAGGCATTTAGAAAAACTGGCTCTAGGATTCTGACTGGAGTGCACCTAGCCTAACGGGCTTCCTGTTGGTGTCAGCTGCCCTCCCTCTCAGTTCCACAGTGTTTCTGCCTCGTGACCAGCTCTGTGGGCTTCCGAGTTGTGTGCCCAGAGCAGGGAACTCCATTTGTGTGTGGCTTTCCTAAAAGGATTTCTCAGTCAGTGTTTCCCTGGTTCTTCTGCCTTTGGCAGAATTTATCCTGGTGATAGCAGTGTTCAGTTTACTCTTTTGTGGGTCAAAGCCATCACCTTGTGCTTTGGTTTTAGCATATGTCTTGAAGTCTTTGGAGTGGCAGGTTCCCTGTGAGTTGACATTTTGCCCCGCTGCATTCTTCTCTAAAGGTTGCTGAATTTGTGTGACTTCAGCCATGTGGCCTGGTGAGAGGGTCCTCCTGCTTCCTACAGGAGTCTGTACTATACAGATAGGTGTTGACAGCCCGCAGGTACGGAGAACTGGAGCCTTGTGATGTCACACTGTCTTTCTAATTGTGTCCCAAGGACCCAGGTTCCTAGTGAGAGGACATGAGTGTGACAGTGGCTGGAGGCAGAGTCCCCTGGCTACAGATTCTGCGTGGAGCAGTGGAAGCTCTGAGACACAGTGAGCCTCACTTGCTTTTCCTGTGGAATCTTCCTGGGATGGCTCCAGAATCCACACCGAGTCCTCCTTAGCTTTTGGTGCTGGCCTTGTGTTTTGAAGTATTCCCACTCGGTTGTCCTACCTGGTTGGCTGTGCATAGTTACTATTTTTGCAGTTAAAGGCAGCACCTTTTCCACCTTTTCCACTCTTTCTCATCACATAGTTACTTAATTCAAGCCGTGAGAGATTTATTTATCAGTTCTGTAGGCGTTTATGGGGTGTTCGCAAGTCGGTAGCTGCATTATTACAAACCTGCCTCCTTGTTTTCCGTGTTGCCTGGAGCCCTTTGATTAGCATGCTCCCACCAGTGCGCTGAGCCCACTCCTCACTCAGCTCTCCCTTGGTGGGTTGTTAAGGCTGAGAGCCTCCTCAGGAGATGAGTGGTCCAGGGCTCACTCTTCCTCTCTGCTCCGGGTTGTTACGGTGCTGCAGTTGGCTGTCTGGTGGGCACACAGAGCTTTGCCCAGCCTTTTTGGAGTGGGAAGTCGGGAATGGAAGAAAGCATGAGATCCAGAGGAGAAAATGACACTTTGCCATTGCCTTCACCAGAGCAATAGAATACGCTCACTTGCCTGTAACAGAGAAATAGGCGTAAAATTCGGATCTTCCTGGATGCAGTGAACAACCAAATAATGTAAAAGCCGATTCTCCTGCATTCCCTCTCCAAAGCTGTCTTGGAAAATTTCTCTCATGTAATTGGTTGCAGACGCCGGGAATGTGTGTACGTGATGACCTACACCCTAGATGTGCACAGTGTAAACTTAGGAACCCTGTTCTGTGAGGAAGTACTCAGTATTCTTCAGCCAAAACCTTCCCCCCCCCCCCCCCCCCCCCCCCCCGTGAAAAGACAGCTAGATAATTTCAAATGGATATATTCCTTGATTCTCTTCAAGAGCGGTTTAGCCTGTGGGGACACAACCACATGAGTTTGCTTTCTCTTTCCTACTTTTCTTTTCTTTGGGGAGCTCATGGATTCTCATTTGTGTTTTGAGGGAATAGCAAGCAGGGCATGTATCAAGAAATTCATGTGGCTGTGAGCTCTGCCCCATTGAGTGAGGTCAGCAGAATTGGGAAAATGATCAGCCACAGCCGTGTGCCTCTTAAGGACACCTACAGGCAATTGTTTAAGTTGGTCTTTTCTTAGTTTGTTATGGTTGCTCTTAATCTGCATCCTTAAAATAGAAAATACACTTGGATTTCACAAGTCTGATTCATTCTCCTTGATTTAATGAGCACCACTGCAGGTTCACACTATGGGTGCCCGGGCTGAACACGTTCAAGACATTGTTCGGTTGGAGCTCCCATCAGCCACTGCACAGAGCACAGCACAGCAAGGCTCCTACTGCGCTGCATGGTCTGGAGTTGGATCAGAGCTTAGCTCTTTATATAATGAATATAAATGTTATCTTCTCATCTCTAATGTTTCACTTGTCTGTAAGTAGGTGCTGATGCAAACTAGCAGATGACCATGGAAGCCTAGGTCAGCTGTACATGCCAGGTCCAGGGGCCTTGGCTGTCTCCAGGTAGAGATGCCGGTGTGGTACCTTACTTCTTGAAACAGAGCATCCTGTGAGTGAGCCTGCATCCCATTACCAAAATGACACCCATCTGTCGTGTTTTACAGATTGGGTGATGAGGGTGGTTCTCCAGGTGCCTAATGACCTCCTCTCTGCTCCACCCTGTGCCCAAGCCACTGTCTGGGCATGCAAACCAGAGTGGCAGGATCCATAGCTGGGTGGACAGAGGGTAGGAAGGCTGCAGGGCTGAGCTGTTTGTCTTGCCTACAAATTTGCCTTTTGTGATCATTATGGGATAGAGCTTCTTAGTATTAGTGTAGTAGGAATGTTTTGGTTCTGAAGTTTTCCTTATTCATTTTACGGTAAATGATGAAAGAGGCCGAGACTTTCCTATTCCACATATGGTCGTGATAGTAACTTACTGCTGAGTCCCCCAAAGAGTTAATATCATAAAGTTGGGGGGACAGGATAAAAAATACAGTGGCAGCAGACGATGGTTTTTGAGTCTAAGAAGCTTGCCTGCTTTTGTTAATTCATTTTACAACTGTTTGTTGATTCCTGCCAAATACATGTTAGGTTACTGCCTGTTAAACA
This sequence comes from Rhynchomys soricoides, assembly GCA_019843965.1. Classification (NCBI taxonomy): domain Eukaryota; kingdom Metazoa; phylum Chordata; class Mammalia; order Rodentia; family Muridae; genus Rhynchomys; species Rhynchomys soricoides. The sequence continues at coordinate 3,260,298 of JADRCH010000135.1, forward strand.
CAGATGAGTGGCACGGGCATCAAAAGAAATCCTGTAAGAAACTGAAAGTGTTAGAGCAGAAAGTACAGCGTCCGTGGAATGCAGTGGGGAACAGGCACTGGGAGGCTCTTTAACTGTGTTCTCCCTTAGAGGATGCCAGGGGAGTGGAGAGTGAAGGCCTCTGAGGCCATGGAGGATGCTACATAGACCTAAGAGTGCCCTGTGAGGTGAGCTGTGGGCCCAAGAGACTGCTCTATATGCTACGGTACCGAAGGCTGAGAGAGTGCCCTGTGGGGTGATTCGGAGCTCAGGGTGCTCTGTGAGGTGAGATGCTCTATGTCTGAGGTGTGAGTAGTGATCCAGGTCCCAGGTGTGTGCTTATTAGCTCTGGATGAGATGAGAGGGGCAGGTCTGACTGAGTTTACTAGGTGTATAGTAAAGTCAGTGTAAGTGTAGCTGGTAGTTTCCTAACAGTATTTAGGGGAAGGAATGAGGGCCTCTCCGCTGGCTCCTGCCCTACAAAGCCTTTCCTTTTCTCTGTGTCTTTTTCCAAGTCAAATATGACTTCCTCCTCTCTAACGAGTAGTAACCCACCAGAAATCTCTTCCGGTGCCATCTGAGGACACTTGGATTCCTTCTGTGGGAAGCCTAGCTAGACTTTAGGCACTGATTCTGGTGCCAAGAATTTCATCTTGGTATAGACAGCATATAGCGCTGCATATGCTGCATAGATTGCTATGCAATCTATAATCATATAGTGCTAGATTTGCTGCATATTTGTTGAATATTAAATAGCTTCTGTGTCCAGTTTCTCTTCCTTTCCTGAGTAAATTGAAAGGAACCAGAGTAGTCATATATCTTAAACCACCCAAGTTTCAGTGCCATTGATGTTGGGAATTCCACAGGCTCTTGATATGCCTCAGTGCACTGTGTGTGTGTGTCTGTCTGTCTGTCTGTCTGTCTGTCTGTCTACTAGCCTGGGGGAGTGGTCTGCATGCTGAACACATTGTTAGGAACATTAGTTAGTGTCCAAAGTACATTTCCAGGAAGACTGATGTCATCTGACGTACTAAAGTCCCCTGGTACCCAAAGTCCTAGTGCAGTCTAGTGCCTAGACTGGGCACGCTGGGCTAAGCCCATGTTTGGGTCTACTACCACTTGTTCATGTCATTGTATCTCAGAGCGGTGAAGGAAATGTGGTGGCCATCCTAGCTGCATAGGATGCTGAGGGGAGATGGACTGTGGGTGGAGATGGACTTAGGGGAGATGTGGCAGGGATAGCTTAGCATGCCTGGTTTTGACTTGGAGTGATCTCAGTACACTGACAAGGAACCTTGGTTTCTTTGTTTTTATTTTGTGTGTATGGACATGTGCATGTTCTTACGTGCAGGAAGCATAGGTCAGCCTTCAATGTCTTCCCTTAGATTCTGTTCTTTTCATTTTATAAAACAAGGTCTCCCACTGGCCTGGAGTCCAACGATCCAGCTGGGCTGTCTGGATAGTGTGCCCCAGTGACCTTGCCTGTCTCTCTGCCTCTAAATCCCAGCACTGGGGTTTTAGGAGCACACACACCATCATGCCTGACTTTTCTTCCTGGGTTCTAGGGATCGAACTCGGGGCCTCAAGCTTGCGTGGTAAGCACTCTGCCCAGACCCAAGAATTTTACTGTTAACGTAAGAAACCCAAACAAAACCTAGCCTTGCTGAGGTGCTGGCTTTCCCTGAATGCTGGCAAGTTGTCTTCCCACCAGTTGGAGGAGGAGCTAAAAGGAATAACTGGGTTGGTGCTGGCTGCACTTCTGCAGAGCCTGCTGGTGGGAACAAGGCGTAGGGGAGGGCATGTCTGCATGGTGGTTTCTATGCAGAGCATCCTGAGATGTCCCAGCACAGACCTAGGAATGGGAATCTTCCCTACCCTTCCCTTGTGTCCTAGTACATAACAGTTGCTGGGGAAGACTGCTTTGCTGGAAACCCAGTTTTATGTGCTCCCCTCCTTCCCAGCCCAGTAAGACACAGGTGGCTTACATCATTAAGCCACCTGTGAAGGAGGAAGTGTGGCCAGGCTCCAGTGTCCTCCTTGCTACTCCGAGAATCTGTGGCTTCCTTTCCTGGCCATAAACAAAAGCGGCTGCAAGAGTGGGCCTTGCTTACTGCATCAGGGGAAGGGAAGGAGCTTTTCCAGAATGTTCATCATGTAGGGGCCTCACTAAAAGTACAGACAGTAACCCAGAAGTGCAGTGTGAAGTTATTAGCAGCAGACTTTTTGAACTTATGTCGGGGTCTCATAATGCATGCACACGAGGGCACACGAGGGCACACAAGGGCACATGAGAACAGAACCTTCCTTACAGGGAAGTTGGAATATTGATCTTTGAAAGACACGGATGCATCAGAAGCACCTCTCTCTTAAATTCTGGAAGGTCATACTGTGTTCACAAGAGATCGCTGTTATTTGCAGTGCGGTCATGTCTCCCGCATAGGTCTCCCTGGTGATGGCTCAGTGTGTCACACATAGTTCTTCTTGCACAACCTCAGTGGCAGAGACCATCACATATGCAGTGTGCTCTTGCCTATCAGTGTACAATGCCTAGAAGTGAGGAGGCAGCCTGTGGGAATTGGCCCAGTGGTGGCTGTGACAGACGGACAGGCCAGTGAACACTCGGATAGGAAATCTTTCACAAATATTTTGGTGTTTGGGCATTATATTGTAAAATAAGCAGTTCGGCATTATCAAGTACATTCATATATTTATGCAGCTGCTGTTGTGTCTGTCTGTCTGTCCACCTGTGGTTTTCCATAAGACTAGAATTCTGAACTTGCTAAAGCAACCTCTTCATCTTCTCTGAACCTATTCTGCTTTTGCTTTGAGTCCATACTGCTCTGGGAACCCCATTTAAGAGAAATCGTCTGTGTCAGCCTTTGTCCCTTTGTGACTTATGTATCTTACTTAGGGGCCCTCAAGCTTCAGCCATAATGCATCAGATGTCAGAATCTCCTTCCTTCTTAAAGCTGAATAACATTCCAGTGTATGAATGGGCCACACTCTGTTTATTCACCCATCAGTGGACACCTCGGTTGGTTCTATTGTCAGCCGGTTGGAACGAGAGCTGCTGTGCTGTCCAAGTGTCTAGACACATACTTCTAGAACAGTGTTTCTCAACATGTGGGTCATGACCAGTCTGGGGTCAAATGACTGAATAGCAAAATTACAGTTATGAAATAACAATAAAAATAATTTTACAATCATCATAGGGTCACAGCATTAGGAAGGTTGAGAACCACTGCTCTAGAGCCTACTGTGAGTTCTTTGGATGCAAATCCTGGATCCCACAGCAAGGCTGAGGGGCCTGCTGACTGTGCTTCTGATTCTGAACCTTGGAACAAGGGTGATTGGTCATTGAATGCAGTGAGAAATCCAGCTGCTGCTGAGGGTCTTCAGTAACTGTTTTAGGTTTCCTAAAAATGGAGGCAGACAGAGGATTTCTAAACCAGAGGCCAGTGACAGCCTTCTTCTGCGTAAGTGACGAGCTTGTCTTTATGTCATTGAAGTAGTTCATGATGGTACCAAGCCATCACCGCAGCTACTGAGCAGGATGGTAGGGAGTCCTCCTTACTGGGGGCTGCCTCATCACACAGGTAGCCTGCTCCTGGGTTCCTTCTGGTCAGTATCCCCTCGCTGCTGCATCTTGGGTCCTTGTGCTGTCATACAGGAGTGTGGATTTTAGGAAGCTTTAGTTTGCAGTTTTTATGACTACTGCTTTGAAAAATGAGTCGTGGATGGTCTGAGGAGCAGGCTGACTTTAGTTCATATCCACTCATAGTTTCTTTTCTCTCTCTCTCTCTCTCTTTCTCTCCCTCCCCTGTCTCCACCCCTTGAGTGCTGAATCCCAAGTGTGCACTACCGTGCATGGTTTAGGTGAGGTTGAGGATGGAACCCAGGCTTCATGCACGCTAGGCAAGCACTCTTCCAACTGAGCCGCACACTAGGCCAAGAACCAAGAATCCTGACCTTCCAAGAAGGAAGTGCTTCCCTGAGCACAGGTTTCCTCATTCAGGGAAGCAGGATGGCTGGTCGACTCTGCCACTGCCTTCTTTCCTTCCCTTCCCTGTTATAGTCGGTGTGAGTTTACAAACAGCATCAGAGCAGTCACCAGAAGCAGATGTGCTTTAACAGGGTATCAGGAACACCCTTCTCCTCCTGGTCTTGGTGTTTTCTCCACAACACTTAGAAGTGACTGTGATCCTAAAGGCTGTTGGGTGATGTGGTTGATCTGTGTTTCTGTTTCTTGTGGTAGAATTAGAACTCAGGCGTTTTCAGAGTATTTGTTGAGGCTGGAGAAGGAAAGAAAGAAAGAAAGAAAGAAAGAACGAGCAAAGGTACGTGATTACTCCTAGGTACGATAGAGGAGAAAGTCTGTTACAGGTCTGTGGGAGAGTCCAGGGAGGACATGATCCTGAGCCCTGTGGGGAGGAAGGGAACCAGGTACAAGAGCCTGGAGGCCCAAAGGTACAAAGAGGGCAGGTAACCAAATGGTTGGATTATGTAGGGAAAAGCAGCCCAGCTCCCTAGGCTGGAGAGTTCAGGGTAGGGTCAGGGTTCTAGCTAGTCAGAAGGGTCCTATAGCAGGTAGAAACTGAAGGATGCTGGGAAAACCTGGTGGCCAGTGTCCGCTTTAATATATTAAATAGGCATCTCTGCCATTCGTCCTGGGTTTGTGATCTAACAGGTTCCCAGCACCCACACATGGCCCACAACCATGGAATTCCAGTTCCAGAGAACCTCACGCCCTCTTCTGCCCTCTAGGGCTTGTGCACATACATGTAGGCATCACACTCACACACAGATAAATAAGCCTTTCACAGTTCTTCTTGAAAGGACAGTGTGCAGTAGGGATGTATGGAAAAACTCACAGCAACCCCTTTACCTTCTGTTAGAAACAATATTTTACAAAAGTAACTTGTCCAAGGCAAGAGTGGCGTTGCACAAAGTGACTGTCTGTGTTTGCAAGCCTCTGCCATCTGGGTGCAGAGCAGACCGCTGGGTTCTCTTCCCTACTTTTTGGTCAGCCTTTGACACTATCATTCACCTCAGCAGCTCCGTTACACTCTGGGAGAGGAGGAGACAATAATTCTTTGGTGTCCTTGATGGGCCTGGATCTGACACCCTGAGGTCCCTGGAAGGCACTCTGGTCGCCCAGGGATTCTGAGCACACTGAAAGGTCTCTGTCTTCTCCTGCAGGTTCTTGCTGTGAGCTGTGAGCTCCAGGCTCTGCCAGCAGAAGTTGCAGTCTTTTTCGGTAAGTCGCTGCAGGCTGCCGTGCAGGCCGTGCAGACTGCAGATTGAGTAGCCCTCCACAGCCTTGCGATGTTTTAATTGGACTCCTGCAGCCCAATAATGGTTCTTTGGAAAAGTTGTGTTCTCTCTTGATCTACTGGATGCTGTAGCAGATGTGGTGAGCTGGGCTCATGTAGCTCCTTTGAACTTTAGGGTTGCCTAATGGGGTGGGAGTGGGGTTCAAACCTAGTCACTGACGAGTTTCTGTGTGTCCCTTGGTGTGTTTTCAAGGAGATGCATTTTATAATCAGTTTGTGCATATCTGTGTAGAGAGTGCCCCTTAGGTGACAGGAACTCGGGTGAGCATTTTGTGGGCAAAGTGCTTCCTGAAGTCCACTGTCCGGAGGGTCCAGGACACGGTGGTGGGTGTTGAGGTGAGCTGCTGTAAGACAGATGGGCCCAATGACTGTGGGCTAACCCTTTCAGCCTTGAGTCAAGGTGATGCTTCCCCCCCCCCCCCCCTTTACAAGCAGAATACCTGGAAACAGCAGGAAGTGAGATAGGTTTCCGAAAGAGCCGGCGTCTGCCCTGCCTCGTTAGTCCCCACTCACACGCATGCACGTTTGTCCCTCACATGTGTGATCTTCCACCCTTTGCCCTTAAGAACATAAGTATGTGTTTCTTAGGGTTAAATGTGTGCGTTGAGTCACAGCAGCTCAGTTATCAACCTTGACCTGTCTGTGCTCCATCTGTTACCAGCATCCCAGTTCAGCTCCTCATCTGACAAGAGTGCCTGTCTGTCCTTCATGGCATCATTCACCTCCATCCGGTGTCCAGTCCAGGGCTGGGTGCTACATGTAACTGCCATGTTTCGTGGGGGAGGGAGGGCTCTGTCTGTCTGTTTCTGTATGTGTGCCTGTTTCTCTGTGTGTCTGTCTGTCAGCATGTGCCTTTGGCAGTTGTAGCTGGGCTTGCCTTTATAATGTTGTCAGGGCGAGTGTTTGAACAAGGACAGGATATCACCACCAGAGATGCCAGCATCACTGCACAGGGTCAGTGCATGAGGCTCATGTGTGTGGTGAGACTGTGGAAGTCTCTACAGAAGGGAGTGACTGCTGAGGAGCAGCAGCAGAGGCCAGGATGGCTTTTCTTACATGGCCTTGTTCCCTCCAGATGAGAACCAGAAGACCCCGTTCATTTCCTGTGCTCAGGGAAGCCCTTGAGCCTAAGTAACTTCTGATGTGGAAATAACAGTGAGAGAGGTGAGGAATGTTCCAGAACAGGAAGTAGGCAGGACTGCAGGATTCTGCTTTAAGGAGGGAACCTTGTGACATTGCATCTATCCTTCCAGTGCTGTGGGCTCCTCTCCAGCTGGGTGACAAGTCAGCGCTGTCAAAGCCAGGTGGTGGGCTGAGGCTGGAGCTACCTGGACACAGCTGAGCACCCTCTGGCGTTTTCTCACCTAGGAGAGCTGTGGAAGCAGCTGTGCTTGGGTTTCTCCACCTGGAGGACCCATTTCCAGACCAAGGCTTAGTGGGTCACCATGGGAAGGGAGGTCCCGGACAGGTCCTAGTGTATACTTCAGGGTTAGTGGTTCTGACGCCTGCCAGAGATGTTAGGCATCTGTAGTGTGTCAGATCATAGTTTATTGTATTATATAGAAGAGTATTACTTCATACAACCCAGTTATGCAATAGAGGATAACTCCAAAGGTAACTGGAACCATAGACTTCCTGTAAATCTAGTCACATTTAAAATCCAGGCAAATTTAAAAAGTGGAATTACCTGGGTGTGGTTTTGCAGACATTTGATCTCAGCACTCAGAATCTGAGACTGGTGGATGTCTGAGAGTTCAAGGTCAGCCCGATTTACATATTGAGTTCCATACTGTTCAGCCAGAACTGTTGATACCCACCCAAGTCACCCCAAAGGGGCTAATAGCTCAGTGTTTGAAAGTGCTTGCTCTGCAAACCTGACTTCCTGAGCTCAGTCCCCAGAAACCACATGGTAGAAGGAAAGAACTCTGATCTCCACGTATGTGCAGTGGCACACATGTGCCCCCCTCTGACCTCTATACACACATACACACGCGTGCATATACGTCCTAATATATGGAAGGACATACCTCTGTATCAGACTTGCAGTGTGCCTCAGTTTGGAGGGTGTTTACAGCCCTGCATTATAAAGACTGTTGGGTCTCCCTCCCTTAGTGAAAAGCCGCAGAGTTGGTTGACTCTGGGTTTATGAATGCGAGGGCTGGGCTCTGTCACAGAACACATTGTAATTTCATAAGCTGTTTCCTTTCTTTGGTTTGTTTGTTTATATGGAGCGATTGTTTGGTGGCAGCAGCAGTGGAAGGTTTCCTGAAGGAGGCATTCACTGAGGAACAATGGGTAGCGTTCAGACTTTGATTCCTTGGTGAAATAACTGTTTTGTTCCATGGAGCCTTGTCTCTGTTAATTAACCATGTGTCTGAGAGCAGTTGGGGAATCTGCCACATCCTGAGTAGTTCCAACCCAGGCTCTTCTGCCTCCGACTTTCTGGGGGCGAAGTTCTTGAGACCTTGGGCTATCCCTTGGGCAGTCCCCTGCACACCTGCCTGTCCAATCCCCACTTTGAAGGGTGAACAGAGACCGTAAGTACGTGGTCCAGCCTGGGGACTATAGCTTGGAATCAGTGACTGATGAGCTTCTCTGTTTACATTAAACTGCGCTGAGCAGCTATCAATCATCTTTTGCTTTACTCTATCTCTGTGTATTGGCATTGCTACTCCTGCTCCAAATCCTGTGAGGATGGAGATGAGATGCTTGGAAACTTGCCAAGGCCTCAGAGTGAGGGAAGGGCTGCATCTCTGGCTGGGGGAACTACAGCTTTGAGCCATTTTGGCACAGGATCTATGGAGAGGAACATGCTGGTATGTGGACTTGGCATGTTGGTGGTACAGACCTGTTATCTCAGCATTCAAGATACTTAGGCAGGAGAATTGTGAACCCTGGACTAGGCTGGGCTACATATGAGACATTGTCTCAAAAAAGAAAAAAAAAATCCCAATCCATACATCCCTAAACTGAACTTTAGTGAAGGGACCCTTCACATTCGTTCCTGTTGGTCAGCAGCCTGAGTGCTGCCTGCAGATTGTCAGAGTTAGTTTATTTAACCCTTTGTTGTTGCTGGAGATTGAGCCCAGGGCCTTGAGTTAAACCTAGATTTATTTATCTGCTTCACTTTACATATAATGCATTGTTGAGTCACACCCAGTCAGTGACCTCTGGGAGGGGCGGGTCCTAGTGAAGGCTCTGAGCCTCCTTGTCCAGTGAGCATGGTGACCCATCATCTCCTGTGGGTGACCTCAGCTGCTGGGCTTCAGGATTGGAATGCTCATACCCAGCTTGAAGAAATAGCTATACAACTGTCACTCTCAAGATTTCTGATGAATTTTATTAATGGGGACACTTGCCACTACTGATATAACTATTTAACTAATTTCTGGAAAAAAAAATTTAGTTAAATTGTTGGCTAGAACACCTACCATGATCTATATGCCCGTGTGACATAATCACTGTTCTGAAGGGAATATGGTGGAGAGAATTCAGTCTGGCCAGATGGGACTGACTGACCACTGGCAGCCAACACAAGTGACCCTGAATGACCTCTTCCACCTGGGAAGAGATGACTTGCATTTTATGGCTCCCTTTTGTTCTATGCCTGGAAGTCAATGCACTTTCCTTCTGCTGATGTGAGCCTCCTGGCTCTCAGCAGTTTTAGCCTCAGGGTTTGGGGTGGGTAGGAGTCTGCTAAACTTTAAGATTCAGTAACTTCGGGTCCAGAAGTTAAAAGCTAATCAGCCTAGGATGAATTTGGCTCTGAACCTGCAGCCTATATTGAGGGGCTGTTACTGGTAGTGTGGGGTTGGAGCCCAGCCCTTAGAAGCCCTGAGAGCCTCAGCTATTGTCCTCACTAGACCACTTAGAGGGACAAGTGACTGGGGAAGCTAAGAAAGGAGATTTACTCCGTGTGGTCACATGGAGAGAGAAGAGGAACCCCGATGTCCAGTGACCCCTCCTCCCAACTTTCATTCTTCAGAGTCCTGACAGGAGGTTTGGGTTGAATTGAGGGTGTGATAGTGCTGGTCAAGTGTGGCTCTGCCCATCACCGACCTTCCTCTCAGCTCCAGTCTGCCCTCCATGGAGATCTGACAGGTTGTCAGAGCTGTGTGGCATCTCTTCCTGGGAGACAAGCTCTTCCTTTGCCTGGCACTGGATATCAGCCTTTTTCTTCATGAGATTACTCGGAAATTCCAGTTTCTCAGGGTCCACTCCTTCAGTGTTCTGATAGCTGGGGCATAGGAAGAGGGCACAGCATCTACAGAATACCCTCATAGAATGTCCAGGATGGTCACAGGGTCAGGATATCCTCCAGGGCTTGGGGTGAGCCATCCACAGCTTCTTTACTGCAGACAAGTGAAGAAGTACATGGGAGAGCTTCAGCACAGTTAAGTCTCCATCTTGGCCGTGCCCTGTCTCCATAATAAAAACTCAGGCAAAGGTGTTAACCTCTGTACTGAAAAAAGAAAATGCGAATGCTAAGTTAGTATCGGGGATGTAGGATTATTGAAATGTGGTTTTTTATCAAGTTTTCAGTTTGTTTGTGTTTCCTGCTTCTCAGTGGAGTCTGTTCAGTCTCTTTGTGAACTCCACAAGGGCGGTGCTATTGATCTGTTGGTTGTGTAGAATGTGCAGGCTTTAACACTGATAATAGCTCACTCTAGACTGGTGTGTGTGTGTGTGTGTGTGTGTGTGTGTGTGTGTGTATGTGTGTGTGTGTGTACATTTCTAAATGCAGGTACACATGTATATATGTCTACGTGGAGGACAGAACCACCCTCAGGTGGTTACATGCCTGAGGTGCCTTCCACCTTGGTTTTTGTTTTCTTTGTTTTAAGACAGACTCTCTCACTAGTTTGGTGATGAACTCTCTGAGAAATAAACTAGCTGGTCAGTGAACCAGAGACCCACCTATGACTGCCTCTGAGTCATGTGTGTGTTATCACTGTCTCCCAGCTGTGAGCTTGTCATGCTGGCCTTTTTTACATGGGTTCTTGGGCTCAAACTCAGGTAGGTCCTCATGCTTGCATGGTCAGCACTTTGTGAGCCCAAGACCCAAGTGTTTTGTTGCCTGCTTTGCTGGATTGGTCAGGAGCCTGATGTTGCCTTACGCTCTGAGCTGCTCAATCAAGACACTTTTTAAAAGCATTATTGTACTGGAGGTACAATCAATGTAAGAATCGAACCTATGTATCAGAGAGGGGAAGCCTCGTGACACAGTGTGTGTGCGGTGGTCAGAGGACATCTTGTATAGTCAGCTCTGTCTTCCCATCTTTACATGGGTTCTGAATCCAGCTGTAGTCACCAGGCCTGCAAACACCTACACTTGCTGAGCCATCTTGCCTGTAAGAAACATGAAAATCCTGTGTTTGATATTGAGAGCCAAATCACCGGTGAGCTGCCATATGACATCTGTATATCTCTAGGCGTTCCTGGGTGATTCCCATAGGCGGAGGTGGAGAAGCTGCTTTGGCTCAAGGGAAAATTTAGCATGAGCCTTGGTGATTGTCATAGTGCAGGCATTGCCTTCAAGGACCTAGAAAGTTCTCTTTAGTGGCCACGAATATGTGAGTCATGGGTCCTGACTTGACTTCTCTGCTATCACCTGCCTGCCCTGTCATCTTCTTGGAGAGGGTGTGAGGACTGACGGGGTTCACCCAGTAGTCTGAGCTCACAGAGCCTGGGGGAGTGTCCAGGGAGGAGGGCAGCCAGCCTCCAGAGCCTGGCTCTGAGGGAGCTCCATCCTGCCCTCCTTTCCTGCCCTTTGTCTGTTGTGTGAAGCTGAGCACGCAGGCATTACTCCTGTGCTCTGCCTGCCTGGGAACTGCACTATTTTTAGGAACTTCTCCACACAATAGGTTTATAAAAAAGGCTATTGAACCTTTTGAGGCTGCTGTATTCTGTCTGACAAGGCTGAGTTACAAGCAAGCTTTCCCGCCTCATTGTTCAGGAGTGGAGGATTTTTCTTTTTTTCTATATCTTCTCTTCTCTTCCTTCCTTCATTTATTTATTTATTTATTTATTTATTTATTTATTTTTCTCCCTTGGAAAGTACTTAGAGACCCAGAGGTCTGCTGGTCCTGACCAGCTGTGCCAGGCATCCAGTGTCTATGGAGCACTCTGGTGACTGTGGAGCGCACTCTGGTGTCTATGGAGCACTCTGGCATATGTGGAGCACCCTGGTGTCTGTGGAGCACTCTGGTGTCTGTGGAGCACTCTGGCATCTGTGGAGCACTCTGGCGTCTGTGGAGTATTCTGGTGTCTGTGGAGCACTCTGGCGTCTGTGAGCATTCTGTCATATGTGGAGCATTCTGGTGTCTGTAGGGCACTCTGGTGTGGTGTATGTGGAACACTCTGGTGTCTGTGGAGCACTCTGGCGTCTGTGGAGCACTCTGGCGTCTGTGGAGCGCACTCTGGTGTCTATGGAGCACTCTGGCATATGTGGAGCACCCTGGTGTCTGTGGAGCACTCTGGTGTCTGTGGAGCACTCTGGCATCTGTGTAGCACTCTGGCGTCTGTGGAGTATTCTGGTGTCTGTGGAGCACTCTGGCGTCTGTGAGCATTCTGTCATATGTGGAGCATTCTGGTGTCTGTAGGGCACTCTGGTGTGGTGTATGTGGAACACTCTGGTGTCTGTGGAGCACTCTGGCGTCTGTGGAGCACTCTGGCGTCTGTGGAGCACTCATGACTGTGGGGCATTCTGGTGTCTGTGGAACACTCTGGCATATGTGGAGCATTCTGGTGTCTGTGGGGCACTCTGGCATGGCGTATGTGGAGCACTCTGGTGTCTGAGGAGCACTGGTGTCTATGGAGCACTCTGGTGTCTGTGGAGCATTCTGGTGTCTGTGGAGCACTCTGGCATCTGTGGGACATTCTGGTGTCTGTGGAGCACTCTGGCGTCTGTGGAGTACTCCGGTGTCTGTGGGGCACTCTGCAGTTTCTCCAGCTCTGTTTCACACACACTGGTTGGTTAAGTTGCAATTTTTTATTCCTCCTTCATTTAAAATGTGCTAAAATATGCACAGTTAGTGGTGCTGCTGTGAAAATTGAACAAGGAAGCTGTTTTCTCCTTCTGAGCTTTTTGTGTCTTGAGTTGTTTTCTTCAAGGAAGGGATCCCATTGACCTGGCCTGATGACCAATCAGGAAAGCAAATACTGTTTATTACTTTACATTTGTTTTTTAAAAACCACTTGGGTCGGGAATGTGCTAGCTTAGTTGGCAACATGCTCCTCTAGTAGGTAGGAGGTCCTGGATTCCATTCCTAGTGCCACATAAATCAGGTGGTGGCCCAGACCTGACATCCTGCCACCTGGCAGGTAGGAGTGGGAAGATGACAGGTTCATGGTCACTCTTGGCTGCACAGTGAGTTCAAAGCCAGCCTGATCTTTATGAGACCCTGTCTTTACAGAATCAAAAGGAGGATGAGAAAGAGCAATTGGGCAGTTAGATCTTGTTAGTTTCTGATTTTACACTCTGAATATGTTTGTTCATCAGGATGGAAGGACTGACTTGCTTGCCATCACTGAAGTGTGACTGCCTCGCATAGAACCTAATGCTCTCCTGAGGCCACGGTATAGACTGGCCACTTCTTCCCCTTGGTATCTCTCAGTTAAGATGATGTACCAAGCAGCACACTAGACTTCACTCTGAGAGACTGACTTTTTCAAACTCACACCTTCATGAAGATCATTCTCAAACTAATTTTCTTCTAGGCGATTAGCAATAAAGTTTTTTTTAGTGTTACTTGTAGGGGTGGACTTACAGTTCCACATAACCCTGGGATTCTTGCAGAGGAGGTCAGCCTCCTCTGGCTGGCCTTCCAGGCCTTGGGATGTGCTCCTGGGACATCAGCCACTGTAAGGACAGCTGTGCAGCTGTGTGGAGGGCTCCCCTTAGGTTCACCTGGCTGCATTTGAGCTGTCCTCCCCATTTGTCTTCTCCAGTGTCTGTCACGCTCCTTGAGTTTGTCAGTGGCCTGGCTGGCAGCTAGTTGGTATTAGTTCATCCTCGGGGTTCCTCAGGTGCCTGGCTCTATGGCCACCTGCTCACTTCAACTGTGGAAGCTGATTAGTGATTTCCAAACATCATCTCGGCTCATAGATCCATTACCATGGTCACTGCACAGAGCATCCTGTATCCTCTTCCCTGTTGCCTCTGGTGTTGATTCAGTAGGCCTAGGGTTGGGCCCAGAGGATGAATTTTCCATCAGACGTCCTGAAGAAGTTGTCCATGTGGACCATCAGGGGTTGAACCATAAAAGCCCAGACAATCAGTAGCTCAACCAGAACAAGAAAGGTCAGATCCACTCTCTCTTCTTTGCTCTGTACTTGTTTGCAGTGCAGAAGGGCCCACAGGCTTCTTAAGCTGCCCACCCAGATGCGGAGGGGGGGGGGGGCTGGCTGGCTTTGCCTCTCTGGATTTTCTGTTGCTGGAGTGCCTGTGACACAGGGTGACTGCGTAGATGTCCATCCGGCCCCGGACTACAGGCTGAGTGGAATCGCATTGAGTGTGTTTGTATGTTGAGTTACTACTGGTAATTATCTTATTTTGGCCATCATCTTGGTCTTTTTGGGTCTCATACTGGTGTGCTTACTTTTGCATGCTGGTGGGTATATGGACTGTGTTTTATTGGAAAGCATAGGTTCACTTCAGGGATGATTCAGAGCCTGGTGCGGACACGTCTAAACTGTAGCTTAATTTACATTCCATGGTGACAAATTCCTCTTTGTAAAAAAACAAAAAAAAAGAACATTTTTGGTTGCTTTTGTTTGCTGAGAAAAACTCTCAGTTTGTAGTCCAGGATAACCCCTCAAATATAATTAATTGTCCTGCTTCAGCCTCTAGGTGCTGATAGTCCAGATGTAAGCCTCTATACCTAGCTCATAGATCTATTTAAATAATCAAAGGACAATTTCTCAGAGTTGATCTGACCCTCACTCTATCTTAACATAAATTAGCTTAGGGAGCAGGGCAGATAATCAAGAAGGATGTGGAGGTGAGAAGGGTCCAGTCTCTGTTCTTTCCCTTTCAGCATCGTCCTGATCTCTTCACATGGAGATGGTCTTCCTCCTTGGGAATGGGAGGTGGGAATGCCTGAAAAATAACTCTTCATATGAGAGGCCCGGATGTGTACATCAAGACACCATGCTGGGTTTTTTTTGTTTGTTTGTTTTGTTTTTTCCTGCATTACTAGATAGAGATTGAACTTGGGACCTATGAGCACATGCTCTGTCGGGGCCTCACCCCCTTGGTGCTAGCTAGCATCCTGCCCACATGTGAGACACTTGAAGAGGCTGAGGCAACTGGCTGTTGTTCTTCTAGACCAAGAGAGACTGCCGAGCAACCCTGCTCCTCTGAGAGCTCTGGACAGCTGCTGGAAATCAGCCTCCATCTGAGCTGCATGACCTGAGGTAAACACCAGCTCAGTGGGCAGGTGGAGTAAAGATGGCCACTGAGATCTTACCTCCGGGAACACTAGTTCTCCACCTGTGCAGCACGACCCCTTTGGCAAACCTCTATCTCCAAAAAAAATTTACATTATGATTCATATCAGTAACAAAATTACAGTCATGATGTAGCAACGCAATAATTTTATGGTTGGGATCACCATAACATGAGGAACTGTATTAAAGGGTCACAGCCTTAGGAAGGATGAGAACCACTGGCTCATTAGTGACTGATGGGATGCAGTCCAATGATGAAGAAACTTCTGAAGGATCTGATTTGACTAAGTCACTGTAATAGCCAGGTTCCCAGTGTCTGCCTGTCTTTCTGGTGTCAGGTGAAGGGTCTGTAGTACACAGTGACGTCTTCTTCAATAGCCTCTGTAGGAAGATGGCATTGCAGCCATCATACCTGTGTCAGAACAGAAAACCTGGGGGGGGGGGGTACATATTCATGTATGTGTACACATGTGCATACATGTGCGCTTGGAGCCAGGCCTCTTCTTGGAAATTTCCAGCTTATGTTTTGAGAGAGTCTCTCATTAAGTCTAAGGTCATTGGCTAGGCTAGGGCAGCTGGCCATAAGCTCCAGATCTGTCTCCCAGTTTCTGGGACTATAGCCATGGGTGCTGTGGCTACAAACTCAGACCTGCATTTTGTACAACAGGCACTTTACCCACTGACCCATCTAGCAAGCCTTTGCATTTGGTTTTAAATGCAAACTGAATTTCTTTGGTGAAAGACGAAGTTTATTAAATGGGTTGCTGGTACCTGGTGGTTGAGCCCTGTGAAGGACTGGTTCAGCCTGGCGGACTGGTGTGCTCTTCCTATTCCCAGGGGCTGGCAGCGGGCAAGGTGGGCCTTGGCTCCCTGCTGGCTGGGAGGACTACTCGCTGGGGTCTCTCAGTTCAGGCTCTCTGCTACTTTATATAATTGCTGTCCCCCTTCCCCCCACCCATGGGATGAAGACCCTGGAGTGTGAAATTAACACATCAAGTGAATTTGATATTGCAGTAGCCTTGGGCTAGTTTTTGCAAATTAAATTTTGCAGAAATTAGCGTCAGCCTTGCAAAGGCAGCATTAATTTAGTGCTGTTGACACTGAACTGCTTCCTTGAGACGGGGAGGGGGTAAGGGGGAGGGGAGGGGAGGGGGATGAGGGGGTGTGGGGGAGAATGGTTTCACGCTAGGATAATGAAAGGCCCTGGCTGTGTACATTTTCTGTTTGCTTAAAAAAAAAAAAAAAAAAAGCCATTGGCTGAAAAGGCTTGCCCAAGTCACATTCCAACAAATACTGCACACACTTAAAGATAGCAGACGTGAGCATAAGGCTCTGGAGGGGCTGCAACCAGACACCGAGCTCCAGAGACTTTGATTCTTTCTAAGATGGGTCTGCATCTCAGAGCTGCTGTGATACCGAAGCTACTGTCTTGACTGTAATGAGAATGCCTGCATAGGAATCCACAGAACTCGAGTCAGCTGTGCAGAGGCTGCAGGATTGGACTGCATACCCAGGATCCCTTCCTGTCTGGATGCCAAAACTTGCTGTTTGTCCAAGTCCCAAGTCCTTGTCTTGTCTCATGTGTTTATCATGTACACTTGTGTGCACATGTGTGTAGAGGCCAGAGATCAACCTTGGCTTTCTCACTGTCCACTATTTTTAAAAATTATTTACGTGCTTATGTGTATGTTTGCTCATGTAGTGGCAGAGTCCAGGGGATGGTGTTGGATTCCCTGAAAGTGGAATTACAAGCAGTTGCATGTTATGGGTGCTGGGCATTGAACCTGGGTTCTCTGGAAGAGCACAGGTGCTCTTAACTGCTCAGCCATTTCTCCTGCCCACCTCTTTGTCTCTCTGGCCTTGAGCTTGCTAATTTAGCCATGCTAGCTTTCCAGTAGGCCCCAAGGATCCACTTGCTTCTGCCTCTTCAGGAGATAACAAGTGAGCCACACAGGAGTGGGAGCATCTGGACTTTTATAGTGGGTGCTGGGAATCTGAACTCTGGTCTTCATGCTTCAGTGGCAAGTACCTTACCTATTGAGCCATCTCCCCTGCTCCTCAGACCCTTTCCAGATGTCTTTTGTCACTTAGGATGGTCTCTTTACCTTACCTGCTGGCGGCTTTTGTTGTTTTCATTTTGAATCCCAGGGGCTGATCCTTCCACTTCCTGTGGTGGGGAGAGGGGCAGGTTTCCCTGTGGGAGCTGAAGGCCGGGCTCTGTTTGCACAGTGTGTCTGCCATGGCTTTTCCAGGGCAGCAGCTGCTACTTTGTTTGGGCTTAGTCTCAGAGCCAACAGCACTGTGTTGATGTGGGATAGTAATTCATACAGAAAGCCCTTGTCAGAATACTTGAACTTGTGATTTGTCTGTAGACTGGAGATAAATAAAACTATAGTCATGCAGGTACCAGGGGCTTCTGTTGCTCTTGAGCAGTTCCTAGCAATAATTCATTTGGCTAGCCCTTCATGTCAGGCAGGTAAGAAAGTGTAGCTAGGAATAGAGTTCTCGGATTTCTTAATCCTTGCTTCTGTGAGGCAGACAGGTGTGTTATTGGTAATGGTAACATTGACTTGGTCCTCCAAGAAGAGAGCTGGGCTTTCTGAGGCTGTGTGACATACCAAAGACAGCAGCTGAGAGAAACATAGAAAGGGGGGAGAGGGGAAGGCTGGTTTTGCTTTGTAGTCACAGGGTGGTGTGTAGGTGTATTCTGTGCTCTAGTTAGATTCTGTCCCTGTGAAATAGAACACTCTGGCCATGGGAGGAAAGGGTTGACCTCAGTGCATGTCACAGCCATCTTTGGAAGAAGGCGGGGCAGAAGGCCTGCCTGCTATGCTGTTCAGTATTCTCTGACCAGGGAACATACTTTAGAGCTGAGAAGTACGCAGACACCGTGAAGGGTGCTGCTTGCTGGCTTGCTCACAGGCTGATGCTTAGCTAGTTTTCTTATGCAGCACAAGAGCACTTATAGGTGAACATTGCTGCGAAGCGAATGGCTGGGCTTCCTACATCAATTCACACCAAGACCTTCCCCCATTCCCACGCAGACATGCTCATAGTCCGACCTGGTGCAGGCACTTCCTCTCAGCTAACTCTCGGCTGTGTCAAGTTGTCTGGGAAAGCCAACTAGGGCAGAATGCTGATTCTTCCCCTTAAATGTTGTCATTGGAAATTACTTCCTTATACTGTTACTGTAATAGAAAGAAGTTGACCCTTTGTGAGCTGGTTGATAAAAATAAACTACCAAACTCTGGGAATATGTAAGTCAATAGCTTCTGCAGCCTGAGGCCAGGATACACCACAAGCACAGTTGCTGCAGACCTGTGTTGCTACAAGGAAGACATCTCCTGATGTGGCAGTATCAGCTATGTGTGTTACAGAAGTACCATATTGTCACGAAAATAGTAAGTGCTTCGTTCTCCTTGAGTGCGTTCCCATCGCAGAAACAGCGTGGGGCCAGCCTGCGTGCCATCCTGAGCAGGAGTAAAAACATTACTATTTTTAGGGGAGCACAGCAGAAAGGCTTTGGTGGCACAGAGGCTAGGAAGACAGCTTGTTAAAAATAGGACCTGAAGTGTAAACACTTGTTTCTTGGTCTCTCTTTTAGCACAGCCATGGGTAGAAATCATCTCTGGGGTCCTTGGGTGAGCATGTGCCAGTATGCAGTGGGTATCTTTGCGCAGCTCATGTGTCCAAAGGTCTGCTCTCTGGCAGGCTGTGGCTAACCCTCAGATTTCCATCCCTTGGTCTTGTCTTTGTGTCCCTCTCGTAACTGCATTCAAATGCTCCAATGGTTACTAATGCTCACCAGAGGGTTAGAAGCCACAGCACACATTGATCCTCAGTGTGCTGTTCCACGGTGATTTTTTTTTTTTTTTTGAGAGTCTCACTGGCCCAGAACTCACCAGTCCTCTTGTCCCTCTGTGTAGCATCAGGATCACACACCGGTGCTCCGATGTCCAGCTCTTTCATGCAGGATCCCCGGCTCATTCTTAGGTCCTTGTATTTACTTCAAGGCAAGCACTTTAGTGACTTCTCCCCGGCACCCGCTTGAAATATTCTTGAATGTCTCTGTGCTTTTGAAGATTTTAAACAAATTACAGAGTGTCTGTCTTGAACCACACTTGCTGTGTGTCTTGCATCATTGCCTTCCCCGTTAGAGGACAGGCCTGCCTGGGTGTGCGGGCTGCCTGTGTGGATGTTAGCTGAGTGGATGGAGCCATTGGTGATGCCTGTGAGATTGACAGGCTGCTTCTGCCCACAGTGACTGTGACAACAGCTCACAAAGACACAGTCAGCTGTTTTTCGATTCTCAGAGTCCTTCTGACTGGTCCTTCCACTGCAGTCAGGGTTATTTCTTGTGCAAATGAAGGTGGCTGTGGGGCTCCTGAGACTGGCAGTCCTGTTTGCCTAAGCTAAGCTACCCTGGCATTGAAATTTCTCTATTGGTTTGGAAAATATAGAAGACAAAAAATACCCCAAGCCCAAAGCGCTGTGATAAAGTCTGGCTCACGGGTGACTGAATAAGAATGTTCACATTTAAAACCCTGAGAACAGTAAATATTTGACTCACTGTAGCGCAGCGTTCCTCCTGGGCTGCATCTTGGTTCTTTCAGCCTTCTGCCAGGCTTCCAGAAAGCTGTTCTGAGAGGAGTGAGCACTTTCCTTTGCCTGCAGCAAGGTGCATTGGTGAAGTGATGCAGCGACTTTATTAGTAAGGATGTACGCCCAGCAGCAGAAGTGGACAGACGTAGCAGCGTGTTTTACAGTGTGAGGCTAGATCCTTTCCAAGGACTCACATACCTGGCCTCCATGCTTGCCATGAAGAAATTTCCTATGGGTTTCCTCCATGAAGCACAGTTTACCAGGAACCTCTGTCTCTGCTTGGCTTCAAAATGATCCGGAAGCCTTTCTTCTTGCTTGTCATCTATGATAACGGGGACGTGGAGAGTTAAGAGATTCAAGGTGGAGACAGTGGAGAAGAGCACCAGCTGTCTAAGCCTGAAGACCTGAGTTCAAAGAACCCCGGTGTTCTTGTAAAAGTTGGACACGGCCACAGGTCATGACCTGTGAGCCGGCACTGTGGGAGGAGGGGTCAGGAGGATCACTGGGGTCTGCTGCTGCCAGCCTAGTTCCAAGTGTGGTGAGAGGGCTTTGTTTCAAGGGACTGGTGTAGACAGTGATGACACCTGGCATCTTCCGGTCTCATGTGCATATGTTAGCACACCACACATAAAACACACACAGTCAAGGTTAACATGAAGATGAAGCAGAGTAAAGCTGATCATATTTTTGCATGTTCAGACTCCAAGTTCCAGTGGGACCAGCAGGGTGTTGGTTCATAAAAGTTGTTTTCTCTTAAGTTCACTCATCTCTCCCAAGTCAGGCTGACATTGACCTCACTTATTCCAAAAGCAACATCCGTCTACATAAACTTTCCACAAATAGGACACTGGGCTCAACACCGGGCCTTCTTGGCATCCCTGTGGCCTACTCCCATCTGTAGCTGACGGTCACCCTAAACCACCATAGATGCCTTGAGGTGGGCAGTTTTCATTTGGGATACTTTCTACAGCCCAAAGCAGACCCTTTCAGGGAACGGTTAGAGCCTGCTGCTGGAAGATCAAGCAGGGGGACCAGGAAGGGAAGAATCAGAAGAAAGACAGAGCATGGAAGTGCTGGAGCCCGTGGGCTGCCTGGCAGACCAGAAGCAGAAGTGCAGGCAGTGACCTGAGCTCTGCTTCTACACCCCTCTGGGGTAGTGCATGCTCAGCATACAGGGCTGGCCCTGCACCTCTGCCTCTCCAAGGCCCCTTGGTCTCTGTGGAGGTGCATGCCTCTGCTGATATCTACCTGCCTGCATCTTTTCTCCAGTCCTTACTAACCTTATTGCAGCTGTCCTCTCTGGGTGGACGCCATCCCTGTGTGGTGTGTCACCTCCTTACAGTTTGTCTGTGAACAGGCATTGTACTGTGTTCCACTTTGAATGTGGTCTTCACAAGGTAAGCACCTGTCTCTCTACAGGGACTACTGAAGTGCTGGCTTGCCACCAGTCTGACCAAGGGCTTAGCTCATGTTTGTTGCAAGAGTAAATGAACAGAGTGTCTTTACTGAGCCTGTTGTGTTTGTTTGTGTCTTCTATGAGTCTTCACTGTGGGAAGGTACCTGCCACACACAATAGAGCCATTTGGGTTCCAAGTTCATTGTGAAGTGAGCAAAGGCTGCCAGGAGACAGGAAGAACGGAGGGGGTTTGCAGTCTGTGCTGGTCCCAGGGTTGGGGGTGGGGCTCCTCTGTTGTGCCTGCTCATCCTCCAAGCCCAGCACAGCTCCAGAGCAGTTCTGTCTGTGCCTCATAGAAGTCATTAAAGCCAGGGAGGCTCTGCCTTCAGCATCTCATGATTACTGCACTAATACTCATTTGAGTATTTATTTTCCTTTTGCTCAAGTAATTACGCTGTAGCAAAGCTTGACTGGAAAAAGTGGATTATGTAATTACCTCTCTTGAGAATTGGCTTTCGACTTGCACTTGGGAGTAGTGTTTGAAAAGACTGAGGTTCTGCAGTGGGACACATTCCGGGCCTTTCCTGGGCTGTTGAGTGTCTGGAGGTCACCTCTGCACAGCATGGGTGTTTGATGGGCCCTGTGGCATCATTTAACTTGCGAGGTCACCACATATGTCCAGAGTCAGGTCCAGCCATGTAGAAGAGTCAAAATTTAAAAAAACTGAAAAAATGAGATTCATTTTATTTGGCTACATTGGGAAGAGAGACAAAGAGATCCAGGGGAAAACCCAAGTCTGTCTTTGGGTTCCTAAAATGAGAATTAAGTTTAAACAGGGGCTGGGGATGTGCATATCTCAGCAGCCAGAATGCAGGGGCGGCCCTGCCCACCACAGCCACTCTCATGGATCCTGCTTTCTCTGGGCTTCAGTTGCGTCTGTCAGGTGGGCTGACAGTTATTAGAACTGTGTGAAATCACTTTCTGTGACTTAAATGGGAAGACGTGCCTGGAGCCTCCTCAGTAACCCATTCTGGGCAGACAGGTCAAGGATCATTTCCACGTGGTCTTAGGGAAACAGAAGAGAGACTGAGAGGAGAGAGGATTGTAGACAGACTCTGTCTGGACTGGGTCACGGTTGGCTCATGCTGTCTCTGAGGGGAACTAGGTTTGAGTTACTTTGGTTATTTTGACACGGGGTCTCATGTAGCCCTTCCTACATAGCTGAGGTTGGCCTTGAACTTCTGGTCTTCCTGTCACTGTTTCCTGAGTGCTGGGATGTGGGCTCTACACCCAGCTTTCATGATTTGTTCTGAGAGCCGGGTGGACACAGATGGGTCTCTTTGTTTGTTTGTAATACAGTTCTCCCCTTTCCTAAAGTAATTGAACTTACTTCCAAAGGTTCTTGCTCAAAGGAAACAATCTGATTGAACCAGTAGCTTATAGAATGGGGGAAACTTTGTCTGCTATGTATCGGATAAAGGATTAATGTCTAAAATATGTGATAAACTAAAAGAAATTCAGCACCTAAAAATACCCAGTCAGTCACAAACGAACCACAGGTACTTCTCAAAAGGAGGGTGTAGGTGACTATAAGTATAGAATAACATCCAGCATCTTTGCACAGACTGATCTTGCAAGGCAGGGTTCATCAGACAGGTGACTAGAAAGAAGACAGCCCAAGAGTAGAGGGTTAGTCCGAATTCTGAAGGTTAGGTGGGGCCCAGGAGAGACCCCTGGTTGTGTCCTTGAGAGGGATGAAGGTCTTTCCCCCAGGACCTTGAAATAGTTCTTGGAAGAGTGAGCTGATAGAGGAGGGAACCCAAACCCTGAGCTCCTGGTTCCCTGTTCATCCTGAACCCATGCTCAGAAATCTCCTGAACTGGAACAAAACTTTCCCCTATTAAGCACCCAGCTGTAGGAACCTCATTTCAGTAACAGAAAGCTGACTGGACTACCTAAGACATGACCTGGGGAAGGCAGCCTCTTCCTCCCATGGCCTTCTGCGGATGCTGGCCTGTTGTTTTCATCTGAGCCCTGGATATTTGTGTATCTGTGTTCCTGTGTTTGTGCTGGGTATCCCATGTGAGCACTTGTGGGGTAGGCCAGACAGAAACTTTCTTCAGGGTTGTTCCTCAGGCACTGTCCAGCTGGGTGTTGGAGACAGGATCTGTCACTTAGCCTGAAGCTCATTGATGAGGTTAAAGTGGCCCTGTGATGGAATTCGAGAAGCGGTTCCTGCAAGCAGTCTCCTGCCACGTCTTCACTTGCCATACACTCCTGTATGCACACAAAATAAACAAGCAAGTAAATGACATGAAAAGCTTCCGAGTGGCTGAGCAAATTTCCTAATGTGGATGGCTAGCCTGCATCATGTGCATGTGTATGCACACACATGCATACATACACACCCATACAGCACACACACACACATGCACATGCACATATACACACCCATATAGGGACAGGAGAAATGGTTCCACCCCAGCTGATATGTGTGTGTGAGTGTTTCTGTCACTCTTGTGGGTTTGGAAGCTGATTGCTGTCATACAAAGATGAGTGTGTGGGTTCCCATGAAGCGCCCTGCGCATTCTAGCCCAGTGCTTCAATCCAAAAGTCAGGTGTTAATGCCACGTGACAGCACAACCTCTGAAATCCCAGAACTTGGGAGGCTGAGTCAGGAGAATTGCCATGAGTTTGAGGCCAGCCTGTGCTACATACTGAGTGCCAGGCTAGCCAGAGCTATATAGCAAGACTCTTGTCTCAGAAAGAACTAAAAAAACAAACAATGTTAAGAGCAGGTATGACATTCTAGCAGTAAGAACCTGTGGATCTGACTGCCATAACAGAAGGGGCCATTGATTGGGGAGCCCGTGTGGTGAGCTCAGAACTGCTGAGGTCAGTTTAGCTATTCCAGGCCTTGGTCTCCCTTTTTATGTATCAAGACCCGGCTTTTGTGCTCCTTGGAAGCCTGCAATGGCTAGAGAGCTGGTAGGTGGGCGGGGCTAATATTTCCAGTTGTCCTTTTACCCACTGGTTTATTTTGAACAAACTGGTAGCAAGTGTGTCTGGGATCATGCTCTTTTGGAGAGAAGATGGTGATGCTATCCAAGTCTCTCAACATTAGAAAGTCCATGGACTGTCCTTTGTAGTCTGCCATGGCCTAGAAGGTGGGAGTGAGTCATGTACTTGTCTGTGTATAAGACAAAACTTGGGAGTTTAAGAGGATGGTTCCGGTGGCAAAGTATTCACTCTGCAAGCAGGATGACCTCGGTTTGATCCCCAGCAGTCACATTCAAAAGCCAGGCATGGCGATGCACACTTGTAATCCACGCCTCGGGAGCTGGAGATGTGTGGGTCCCCGGGCTTGCTGTTCAGCCAGCCCAGCCTCTTCTGGGAACCCCAGGACAAGGGACTTTGACTTAAAAAGCAGGTTGGCTAGCACCTGAAGAATGATGCTCAAGTTAGACCTCTGTCCTCTACAGATGCCCCCCCCCACACACAGTACACATGCACACATGTACAGAAGGAGAAAACTTTTTATTTATAAAAGAAAGGTTATGTTGTGGGTTACATGGATGTGTGTTGCGTGAAGTTGGGTGCCACCTGTTGTGGGAAATATTAAAAGGAAGAAATATAGCATGTTCTCATGCTATGCCCTGGTTCTCGCAGCCCCGTTGGCCTGGAGAGCCATGCACTGGCGAGCAATGGCCGGCCTGCTTTTATTTTGTGGAGCTCTGACCCAGAGCTTCACGATTTCTCTACCCAGCTCGCTAGGTTCCCACTGGCGGGTCGCTACCACGCCAGCCCCGTGCTTCAATACTCCCATGGCCTCTGTGGTGCACATCAGGCAAACCCACGCTTCGCCGCTGTACCTTTCTCTCTTGAACCCAGATGAGCCGCTGTGTGAAGGAAAACGCAACACAAACTTAGCTCAGAAACAATGGTAACTCAATCTCTGGGCGCAACAACTAAAACCTAATCTTGTAAGCCTTATCGAAATCTGATTCTTCTGGTGGTGAATCCTTGTGGATCCGCCATGATACCAGGAAACTCTAACAGCTACATCTTACCTATATACTGTCCCCATTCCAAAAGGACCTAACTCTCCCCTGCTTCCTCTCTTCGTTCGTCCAACCTGGAAGTCCCTCCTACTCGCCCAGTGATTGGCTTCTTTATTCATTAAGGGATTGGTTCACAAGAAGTCACATGAGTACGTAACTCACTCCTTGTCTGAAGCCCCACCCAAGAGGGCTGAATTAGCATCAAAATACAGACAGCTCCAGGGCTACCCACATCATGTGTGGGTTTGCCAGGAGGTGTACTTAGATGTGCTTAAGGTTCTGATTATAGTCATTTTAGAATTAAATCATCTTGAATATTGATACTGGATTTTTGGTTGTGTTTTGTTTTCGTGACAGAAACTCTTTCATGGAAATCTCCAGGTGACGAGACTACATTTGTGCACCACACAATGGGACCCATCTGGGGTGGAGGCGTGGAAGGGTATTGGCTTCTGTGGGTCTCCTCAGTTCATGGAACTGTATGGCTACAGATTGTTCTTTAGGCAGTAGGGACACTTGGAGCTAGACAGAGACACTGCAGTGCCGCCTCTTGCAGCCCAGCCTGAGAGCACAAGCTTCCCTAAAATAGCTTCTTGCTGATTCTTGGACAGCTTGGCTGTTTCTTCATGTCTGCGGAAATAGTAGGTGGCAAAGCCTGTTTTTGTCATGTGCAGCTTCCAGTGTGTACAAACAAGGTGTGTTTTACTCATTGCTCACAACCACACAGGGAGGAAGAGATCTGCAGTTTTGTTTCTCTCTTCCTCTCTTGTCATCATCCCCCTCCCCTTCCCCCTGAGGTAAGACAAGCCTCACCTGTCTTAGGCTGACCAGCCTTGCACTTCCATTCCTTGATTGGAAGCATTTGAGAAGTTAGGCTGCTCAGCTGTTTGGACACAAGAGAAGATGGGTTCTGACATTTGCTTTCTGTCAGCTCGCTCTTTGTCACTTGTTGTGAATCTCTTTGTGGAAAGGTTGGTTATCCATTACTTTTAAAGTAACATGATTATAGTTCACACACAAAAGGGAGCACCTAGCCAAGGATTTCTGTGGCATTGATTCTTGAAAGCTATCCACACAGTTTTATAGGTGGTGTGGTCTGTCTCTTAGTTATGCTAAAGCTGATTGTTTATTTTTTATGAGTGCTTACTAGCATATATTTATATGTGCCATGTGTCTACACATTGTGCCATATGTGTGCATTGTCTGCTAAGGCCAGAGAGGGTGTTGGATCTCCTGGAACTGGAGTTACAGACAGTTGTTAGCTACCCAAAGTGGGTTCTGGGAATCATACTCAGTCCTTTGGAAGAGCAGTCTGTGCTCTTAAGTACTGAGCCGCCCCAGCCCTGTGTGTGTGTGTGTGTGTGTGTGTGTGTGTGTGTGTGTTAATACCTGTTTTCTCTTATCCTGAGAGCTTTTCTTAATGACAGGTACCATGTGAAGCTGGTGAGGGGAACTTGTCCCTCACTACAGTGACCAATGAGGTCTGCAGAGCTGAGATTTCATCCTCAAAGCTACATTGTGGCCTCAAGTGTCTGCAACTTCTGGGGTTCAGTCAGATTTCCTCTGGTTCTCTGTATAGTTATCTCATATGTGGGTAACATTGTATGTCTAAAACATTGGGGGAATTTTTGTGTCTTGGCTACCAGAACAGAGCTATGTGGCTATCAGAGACCATTGTTTGGGACAAGAGGTGGGAAATTTCTCTGGCCACACTGAGAGACTGGCTTGTTCTAGGTGGTGATGACTGGTCTCTGTTTCCCTCCTTTTGGGCTCCTTCCTCCAGGCACCAAGGCCCATTTTGTTATATGCCAGCCTTGACTCCGACCTGGAAGCCAGAACATCGACTACCCCAATCCCAGCCCCTAGAGCTGGGACTCTGTTCCAGCTGCAGTGCATCCCCATCCTCAGGAGAGAGCTGTGCAGCCCAGCACTCATAGCTCGGATAGAAGGTCAAGTCTTTTTATGTGACGTGTCTGGGGATGTTTGGTATTAATAGAAACCTGCAGATGTGTTTTAGAACTGAGGTAGGAATCCGACACTGAAGGATTCACTCGGGATTTCCCTTTCTCTTGTAGACATGTTTCCAGGTGTTTGACTTGTAGAAACTGTGATTCAGATTTTGGCAGGGAGTGTTGGGGGACGGTGGATTTTGCCAATGAGAAGCATTAAAACTCCAGCTTCTGCCCATGTCAGATTCCATACAAAAGACATTTTACAGTTAAACCCGGAAAATGTGGAAATAGAGATTTATAATGGAAATGCTAATTCAATTTGAGCCAAAGCCAGATATTTCATGAGGGAAAATTAGATTAAACAGTAGATGCTTAGAGAGGCCTACAAGGGGCATGCTATGCATGCTCTCCAGCATTTGGGTACTTTCTGTGGTGAGCAGGAGGCGGCTCCTTGATGTTTGAGGCCTTTATTAAACATTCTTTTATCTGTCTTTGGACTTAACAGACCCTAAAATGAATGGTTTGCAGTCCGGTGATTCTGCACATTCCTGCAGGATCAGACTCCATGTTGTGGGTGGAAGTGATTGCATCTTGTCATGGTGTGCCGTCTTTATGAGTTTAAAAGGCCATTTAGATGGTGACCATGGGGCTCCCAGTTACCACTGACCATTTAGATGTGAGGGCAAGGAACTTCCAGAGAGACAACTGGACCTGTGGCAAAGGGGAGAGGCTTCCTGCTGTGCTTAGGCCTGGACAGGCCTGGACAGGCCTCTATCCTGACCTCAGTGAGACCAAGACTGTTCCCAGATGTGCCCACCCATCCCAGGGCTGCCTGCCTACCTCACTCTGCTGTGCTCTCTGGATACACAAACATTCCTGCTTTAGACAGAGTCCAATTCCCAATCATTGTCTTTGGTTGGCAGTGCTGTTGATGCTCTATCCAGGAAGCCACTGCCAAGGCTGCATTCACACTTCCAGCTTCTGTGAGCTATATTTCTTGTGTGTGTGTGTGTGTGTGTGTGTGTGTGTGTGTATTTGGGGGGGGCAGAGGTCAAAATTGCACATCTTTTTCAGTCATTCTCCTCGGTGATGTTTAAGTCGTGGTCTCTTACTGTCCTGGAGTTTTCCCACTCAGTGTGGCTGGCCACTGGGCCAAGGAATCTTCCTGTCCACACCTCCAATGACGCCTGATGTAAGTCATGTGCCACAAAGCATGGCTTTTATGTGAGTGCTCAAGGCCACAGGCTTGCAGGACAAGCTCCTTCCCAGCTATCTCCCCAGATTCACTGTCTTCTGTGAGTTCTATAGTTTTTGCACTTTTCTATTCAATCTTTTTTTGAGTAATTTTTATATGTGGAGTTAGGTAGGGTCCAATTTGATATTTTTTTTTCATATTTTGCATATACACATCTAGTTTCTTTCATTGGAAGCATTTCCCCCATTGGATTTTTACCATCCATACTGAAGAAGACTTGATAGTGTGCCTGAGAACATGCCACAGAGGCAACTTCTGAAAGACTTGCTGTATGTAGGATTTGGATAGTCAGACACATGGATAAGGAGAGGGAAGAAGGCCTTGTGAGTCTTTGGGTAGGAAGCATGCACAATACCCTGGATAGTAAGATGAAGTTTGCTCATGTGAACATAGAAGGGGGAGGCCCAGGCTCTGGCAAGGATCAGGATAGGTACAATGCTCCATGCTGACTTAATCAAGCAGGCTTTGTTCTGACGGAATATGACAGGGTCCAACTAGTTGGTGGCAGCTGAAGCAGGGAGGGAAGGGTAGCATGTCTCAGAGGAAGACTGTGTGGTGAACTTGATGGGCTGTGGTTGGATGTGGATTTGATCTGCATGAGAGTTTGCTATGTGGCCATGTTGGACAAGGGTTGAAGAGGTTGTCACAGTGCTGATGGGAAGCATTGAGTGAAGGAGCTTTTGGATTGTGGGTAAAGACTAAATCTCAGCATAGAGAGGGTGTGGAACCTCCAGGATGCATTCAGAATTTAGAGACAGCAGCCAGGGATAGCTGGAACACCAGCATCTGCAGGAAGCCCCAAGAGGAGGAGCCAGCAGGCAATACAAAGAAGCAAACAGGGAGTCTCTGTGTCTGACCCATGTACTATGATATTGCTCCCTGCTCCATCCTGCCACCTGGATCTGCAGCCTTGTAGATTTAGATGTAAGCTGATCATGAGTTCCAGCCCAGGGCTAGACACAATTGTGAGAAGGGACACTGGGGTGTGGGGCAGCAAGACGGGGTGGGGGTGGGGACAATTTGTGTAACAGCCTGGGGCCCCACCCATCATGTGGAACTAGCTGGCACCTGGTCTGCAATCACCCTAGCACCCCACCTGTGGCTCAAACTCCCTTGTTGACCTTGGTCTTCCAAGGCTGTAAATCATGGACCCATCATAAGTGTTTCTCTAGGGATTAAATATTTCAGGTTCATCATGAAGTCCTGAACTCTGATGGAAAACATTCTAGCTGTACCTTGGGAATCTGCTGCCCTGAAGCCCACACTGGAGAAATGCTCCCAGCCCCCGGTAACACAAGGCTTGCCTAAGGAACTACGGTGTTACTGCCAGTGTGAGCTTTCTACCAAGGTAGAAGCCATGTGTAGCTTATCCCAAATCATCAAACTCCAGAGCGAAGAATCCTGTTTTCTGCGCTTTTGTGGCCCATGTTAATGTTCCTACCAGATCCATGGCTTGTTGTTGTTGTTTTTTAAAGTCTCTGAATGAAGCACTTATTTTCCTGCCTAGATTTAACAAAACAGTTGTCATACTCTGATTGAACTTGCCAATCAATAATGGTTGCTATTTAATAGCAGTTGTCCTGGCTACTTTTCTCATTGCTGTGACAAAATGTCTGACAAAGTCAATTTAAGGACGGTTTTAACCCATTGGAAAGTACTGTCCATCATGGTTAGGGAGGTGAGCTCTGCCGGGAGGCAGTCGGTCACATTGTGTCTCATTAGTCCGGAAGCAGAGAGACATGAGTGCTGGTGCTCAGCTTGCTTCCTTGTTTTTCTTCAGTTTAGGACCTAGCTCATGGGACGCTGCTGCCCACATTCCAGGTGGATCTTGCCTCCTCAGCTAAACCTCTGTGAAAATCTCCTCAGAGGCAGACTCAGAGGTGTATCTCCTACAGAGAAGATGAACCACTATAGAAACCCATTTCTCAGGTCACTACACATCTGCATGTGCATTGAAGGCTGATGAACATTTGGTCTTGGCTTCCTATGACACCAGACTGAGCAGACTGAGCATCTGGATGGCTCAGGTGATAGACTTCAGAGAAGACCACAGCCTAGTTCTTGTCCTCTTGGTCCCGGGGAGAGGGGTGTCAAAGTGGGGTACTTTTGTTTCTCTGCGTATTCCCCAGACATGCTCTGATTGGATTCTGCTGTGGAGAATAAGCATCTCCCCATAGTTATTCTTGTATTATCAATGTGCTATATAATTTTAACCACTCTTCTATGAATGGGACTCATAATGTGTGCATTTTTGTGGGTTCCGACCATTTGCTACAGCTGCAGTCCTGATAAGAGGCTCAATTATAAGCACAGTATTAGTCTTTAAGACTCACTGGTGTCTCATGGAAGACGTGGAAATGCATCTTATTTACTGACAATTGTGCTTAAGCAGTGAGGTGCTGTGGTTCTGTCTTACCCTTCTCTGATGAATACCTTGGGTGTTAGGCGAGGGCCAGTCCTTGAGTTTGTCCTTGAGCTGTCTTCCTTGCCCTCCCTAGCTCCTCACTGCAGGTTTCCTAGTCATACCCGGGAGGCCACGCAGCTTCCTTTTCCCCTTCTTTTCTAGTGCCCACAGAGGGCTGGTTGCTTAACTTTGATAGGCAGCAGAAGCCAAGGACTCGACACATTGCAAGACTCATTGCAGCTGGGGATGGAGTTTAAGTAGAGTTGCTCACCTGATACACACAAAGCCCTGGATTCGATCCTGTAAAGTTATAGTGAACCAAAGTCTCATATAGTCCAGATTGATCTCAGATTCCCTTTGGAGCTGAGGTGACCTTGACCTTCTGCTCCTACAGCCTTCTCTCCTCTGTGTGTTGAGTGCACTGCATGCCAAGTGGTATGCAGGGGTGGGATCAAACCTAGGGCTTTATGCACACCAGGCATGAACTCTACCGACTGAAATACATCCCCAGCCCTGAACTCTTACAGTTAACGCCAATTTAGTGGAGTCTCTTACGAGTGTTACCGCCTGATGCATTCCTTTAGTTAATTGTTGAGTTGTTTGGTTATTTATTTATTTATTTATTGGTACATTTACCACACATACTAGAAACTGTACTGATCCCCACAAAAGAAATGGTGAGCAAAATGGTGTAACCCTGGACCACCCACGGGGCTGCTCTGAGGGGAGATTCACACAGAGAGTCAGGATTCTGCTATGAAGTACAAAAGAGAGAGAAAGGAGCCAGCACCGTGGGAACCTGGCGTGGGGACGCACAGCCTGAGAGGAGACTGGCGGTGTGGTCAGCCCTGCCCAGCAGCTGGTACTCCAGTTAGAGGGAACAGCTTGGACAGTGGCCTAAAGTATGGAGGTGCTACTCAGTATGATGTGATTGAGACACGGCATAGAAAGTGGGGCTGAACCGAAGACAGAGATGGGAGAGACCACACTGGTGAGCCACACAGAGGGAAGGGGAGCACAATGAGGAGCTCACATAGCACATGCAGCCTCACCAGCACCCAGTGTCCTATCACGCAGCTGTTTGCCCAGCCAGAAAGATTCTAAGTAAGACTAGCCCCTAATTTCTGTAGCTTTGTGGTTTGCCTTTCTGGCCGACATCTTGTCCTCACTAGTCCTGGGCGTGATGCTAATACTTGACATGACTTTAGTGGATCTGTTGGTTGACATGGCTTTAGCGGGTCTATGAGGTAGCTGAGCCTCAGCACTCCCCACACCTCTCCAAGAGACCCTGTTTGACTCAGCTCTACAGCGCTGGGGTTGGGCTCCTTGTTGGCTGTGCAGGGATCTTGAGTATCTTCCCACTTTGTGTCCTACATGTTAGGTCTGGTCCTTTACTGTGCAGGACATGAGGAGGGAAGGGAGGTAGGAAGATGAGCATCTCAGGGAAGGTGTCAGGGTGGCCCTTAGCATTCCGCAGGGGTTTGTCACATTGTGAATCTATCTGGATTTTCCATTCCTGGGTCAGTTTGGAGAAGTTGTGTTTTGCTAGGACATTATTGGGTTTTTATTTTGTCACATGGTTGCTTCAGGCATTCTCTTGTGCGTGCATCAGCATCTGCTTTGGGTATGAGTTCTTCATGCTTTCCTTCTCATCTTAAAGCCCACAGGCATTCTGTCTGGGTCTTCTGTGAGCTTGAGAAGGAACATATTTTTGTTTATTTCTCTGAAGCATCTCTGACTTACTTATCCTGTCCACTTCTCTTCTTACAGTCTTGGGCTCTTCTGCTACATTTTGTTATTGTCCTTGAAAATGGCCAGAGTAGTGAGCACTTACTTCCTGCTATAACTCCAGAAGTTAGCTCAGTGAGTGAGGATGAGGTACCCAGGTAGGACGCTCTACACAGAAGATGTGCAAATTAATGTTAGGACCCTACAGATGAGTTTCCCTGCATGACCTGTTAGGGATTCATGTAGCTCTATACCAAAGCTTAGAGAGAAAGGGCGTGGGGACACAGGCGTGTGTGTGTGTGTGTGTGTGTGTGTGTGTGTGTGTGTGCCCCCCCATGAGTCCTCTTGAGAGGCCAGAGGAGTACAACAGCTCACTTCCTCTCACGCCTGCCTCCTTAGCTTTTGAGATATGATCTCTTACTGAACCTGGAGCTTGCCATTTTGGCTGGGATGGCAGGGATGGCTCCTAGATCCACTGGTTTCCGTCTGCCAGTGTTGACGCTACAGATACTTCAGTCACATCTGCGTTTACTCGGCTTCTCAGGATATCAATTCAGGTTCTCACCCACCGAGGCTGCTCCCTAGCCAGCATATGTTTTTAAGTTAAAATTTTTATTGTCTGTTCAACCATCCAAAGAACTGATGGGTTCTGCAGGAGCCTAGTTCACAGAATCAAATGCTTTTCAGTGGACGCAGGCCGGTGTATTTGCTTTTGTGCTGTCACTCGCTTGGTTTCCAGGGACTGTTTCATAAGAATCTGAGTTGTATAGGAAGCAACAGCAATTCATAGCAGGCCACACTCCTTCTAAAAATAGTCATCCTAGGTGGTTGAGAAGAGGCAGCCATTCCCTTGTGTGTGAGAACACGGGTCAGGATGTCTGTCTGTCTGCTGACATGGTCTCCCTCCCTCCATTTGTCACATCCTAAGATCCCTTATCTCCTCAGTTACATAATGGCTCAGGGGTAAATAGCATGAGGCCATGCGCAGACTGATAGCTTTTTCTAGTATTAGGGACCAAGCAGCTACTACCCTAGGAAAATGTCTGCACTTCTCAAGGATGCCCATCTATTCATCTTGGCCACCAGGAGCTTGCCCAAAAGTTCCCAAACTGTTTAGCTGATTGAGATTTTTAATCTTGGCCAACTGAACTGTAGTTAGATACTCACCGGAGGGCCAAGAGCTATTTCTTTCTCAGGTCCATGATTAGGTCACCTAGCCTGTCAGAGTTGAGAAACGTTGCCGTGTTAGCAACATTTTTGTATGGTTAAAGATGCAAGAGAAATCAAAAAGTGCATTTGATCACATTTCTGCTCCATGCATTCACGTCTGTTACCGTATTCTGTGAGTGCTGCCTGAAGCGAATCCTGCATCCTACGAAAGTTTCTCTAAGAGTGGTGGTGTTGGTTTTCTGTGAGAGTTCCAGTCAGCCTTGCACAACAGGATAGTCAGGCACACCTGAGCTGTGTGACAGTGGAAGGAGGGTTGGCATCAGCAGAGGCAGGGGTGAGAGACAAGAATCACCTGTAGAGCGGTACTGACCTGAACTGTGTCAATCACAATTGACTGTTCTCTGTCTTCTAATTCAGGCAAAGGCATGCTAACAGACAGAAGTATTAAAGAGTGCTGCTGAAGCCGGGACAGTGTCACCACGGCCGTCGGGAAGCACACTAGCCCGGAGAAACCCATACTTTGAGGATGCTGTTTGCTTTTGGTGAAAAAGAAACTCCAGGCAGCCGGCCTTTCTGTCTGTGCTTGTTATAGTGCTGTGTGATGACCATGGAGGGAGGGTCACACCACGGTTGCTGATGACTGCTGCTTGCCTCTGTGGACATGAGTGATCCAAGGCCATCACAGGCAGAGAAGCACAAGCTTGGCAGAGCCGCCTCCAAATTCAAGGACCCTTCCAGAACCATGCAGTCTGATGATTATTTTGCTCGGAAATTTAAAGCCATCAATGGCAGCATGGGACCTGCTACTTTAAACACTTCCAGTCCGAGTGAGGGCGGGGGAGGTGGGGGTGGGCCAGCCAATGGTACTCCAGCAGTGCCCAAGATGGGCGTGAGGGCCAGAGTGTCTGAGTGGCCTCCTAAAAAGGACTGCTCCAAGGACCTGGCTTGCAAGACGCTGTGGGAGAGCCGTTCTCAGTCCAGCTATGAGAGTGTCACCTCCATCATCCAGAATGGCCAAAATGACCAGGGTGACAGGCAGCAAGAGGAGCAGCTGGACCTGGACTTTGTGGAGGCAAAGTACACCATTGGAGACATCTTTGTCCATTCTCCCCAGAGAGGGCTCCATCCCATACGACAGAGGAGCAACAGTGACATCACCATCAGTGACATCGATACCGAGGACGTACTGGACCAACACGCTGTCAACCCCAACACGGGAGCGGCCCTGCACAGGGAATATGGGAGCACTTCATCTATTGACAGGCAGGGTCTGTCTGGAGAGAATGTTTTCGCCATGCTTCGAGGATACCGACTAGAGAGTTATGACCCTAAAGTGACCAGCTCCTTTGGGTTTCCAGATTTCTTTCCCTGTGACACCGCCATCTCCCCTAGCCTCCATGCTGCAGCCCAGATTTCCAGAGGAGAGTTCGTCCGCATCTCAGGGCTGGACTACATGGATAACAGTCTCTTGATGGGGCGGGACAGAGATAAGCCCTTCAAGCGCAGGCTAAAGTCAGAGTCCGTGGAAACCTCACTCTTCCGAAAACTTAGGACAGTCAAGAGTGAGCATGAGACCTTCAAGTTCACATCTGACCTGGAGGAGGGCCGCCTGGACCGGGGTATCCGCCCGTGGAGTTGCCAGAGGTGCTTTGCCCATTACGATGTGCAGAGTATCCTCTTCAACATCAATGAGGCCATGGCCACGAGGGCCAGTGTGGGGAAGAGAAAGAACATCACCACAGGGGCCTCAGCGGCATCACAGACCCCAGTTCCTGGAGGCCCAGCTGGAGGCTGCGAGTCCCCCCTGGGCAGCAAGGAGGACCTCAACTCCAAGGAGAACCCAGATGCTGATGAGGGTGACGGGAAGAGCAACGACCTGGTCCTCAGCTGTCCGTACTTTCGCAATGAGACCGGTGGGGAGGGCGACAGGCGCATTGCCCTCTCTCGGGCTAACTCAGCCTCTTTCAGCTCTGGGGAGAGCTGCTCCTTTGAGTCATCCCTCAGCTCACACTGTACCAATGCCGGTGTCTCTGTCTTGGAGGTGCCACGAGAGAACCAGCCCATCCACAGGGAGAAGGTCAAACGCTACATCATAGAGCACGTTGACCTTGGGGCCTACTACTACCGAAAGTTCTTCTATGGCAAAGGTAGGCACCCGGCTTCCTGCCGGGGCTGTGGGGCTCTTCTACACTGCTGTGTTACTTTAATTCCTTCCTGGGACCCCCACACCCACCCTCCCCAGTGTCCTAAGGACAAACCAAGGTACAATTCTATCAACATTCACTCTGGAGAATCAGTGAGCGAGATTTACTTACTGAGCATAGATAAGGAAGGGGTCATGAGCAAGGTTGCCCTGTAGCAGCCATGTGGAAAGGTCTGCACCCAGCATGGATCACTCCGATGGCTGCACAGATGGGAGCCTCTTCCCTAGTCTTGCCCCGCCTTGTACTTTAGCCCTCTCTGAGTTAGGGCAGAGTTAATACACAGCTGATGGAGGGTGGATGGCTGGGTATTCAGGTAAGGGGCCCTCACCCGCCTTGACATTCCTTTTACAAGGTATCAGTCGTCCAAAAGCCCAGCTACGACAGTCTTTGCAAGCAGGCATCCCTGATTCCACGAAGACAGTAGTAGTTTGGCTCTGAGAATAGCCCTGCACAACACAGGCAGAGGTACAGAGTTAGAGTTCCTTCTGCTGTTCTTAGGAAGTCTTTCCTTTAGTATAGAATTAATTATTTTCACTTTCCTCTGTCTGACCATCTGCGATACAGGCTTTGTCACCAGTATGCTCCTTTTCTCGTTTCCAACTCTGTGGTTTGAGTTCAGTCCTTGTCACAGGCAAGCCCAGAACCTCTGATTGACACTCCCATGCTGTGCCCTCCCTGGGGTAGGAGCTTGTAGACATGTGGAGCTCTGGAAAGGAAGAAGACAGTTGCTTTTGGCTTTCAAAAATGACCTCAGAGAAACAGGCTTCCTCCCCAAGACTGTTGTTCTAGCTAGAAGCTGGTGCTTGAAATCAAGGCTCTACTCAGCTTAGCATCCAGGCTGAGTGCTGGAGAGGTGGGGCATTGGAAGGAAAGGTTCTCTGGCCCTGTTGTGCAAAAGTTAACACCTCCCACTCAAGTATGGCTCAAGTGTATGTGATAGGAGCCACCCTGACTATTGGCACCACTACATTTGTTAATGGTCTTGGGATCTGTCACAGGAGGTAGTTTCTAATCTGGTCTGTGCTTATCTGTCACTTGTTGTAAAGACCTCTCTACAATGACCTCTGCCCTCTCCGATTGATGATGCAGACACTGGAGAGCATTGGAAGCAACGATCTCAGACTATTTAGGTTGGTAAAGAAATAACTTCATCAGCTCCGGGAAGTAACTTGTGTGTACACGCCCTGGCGTGCATGGTAAGGGGATGCAGCAGTGCTGGCTGGCAGTGCCAGACTCTTGGATTCATCTCTGATTGGGTGCTAGGCCAAGGACCTAGGAAGTAGCTGGAAAGCTGAGTTCTAGACTGTTCTGTAAAGCCCACAGAATGAGGAAATGCACCGGAAGGCCCTGGTTTTTCACTGGGAAGAAGCCTGATAAGCCCTAGGCTGAGGAGGGAGTGGCCTCAGAGGAAAGCTGCTGGCCTTCAGTGCAGAGGGGATGCCTGCTTCCTGTGACCCAGTGTGACTTGAGATAAAATTGACAGCAGGAGTCATTAGGGACCAGACATTGGTGGCCAGAGTCCTGAGGGTTCAAGTGTACAGACTAGCTTAACCCCAGAGCCTCAGTCACTGGAAAGGCAGAGTGGGTGTTCCTGCAAGCTTACTAGCAATTGGACAACAGTGAGGTTAAAAACAGACCCACCAGAAGACTCTGGGGCCGGGGTGTGCAGATAGCTGCCTTCCCTGTCCCCCATCAGTGCTCCTCGTTCCAGTCTCTGAGGGGGACGTGCTGATAATCTCTTCCTTGTTCCTTATGGAACTCCTGGTCCCGTTTGTCTGATGTATAGGCTTTATAAGTTCTGTGCCACTGGCATGCAGAGGTGGCTCTTGATGCCAAGATGTGTTCCAGGACAGGCACTAAAGGATGTGAACCTGTCAACTGGGGAGTAGCTGGCCGCCATAAACAGAGCTAGCCGACAGCATGACCTGTCCAAACAAGTCCTTCTGCATCCTCCTGAGGTCTGAAAGGAATGAGCATGACAGTTAGCATGATCTGCAGTAATACCATCCCTCACTGGCGCTGCTGATGACTGTTGTCCCTTCACTGGGGCTCTCCATGGTGGCAAAGGCCACATGGAAGAGTCCTAAACTTCACCCGAGATGGGTTCTGCAAGCACCACTGGTTCAGCTCTTGACACTTTGTTAACCAGGGATGTGTTTCAGGGAGGATGGGGCCTACAGCTGTGAGCTGGCTCATGCTCTCCCTGTGTGCTCTCCCTGCTTGCTCTCCTCCCGTGCTCGCCTCCGTGCTCTCTTCCCGTGCTCGCCTCCGTGCTCTCCTCCGTGCTCTCCTCCGTGCTCCCCTCCGTGCTCTCCTCCGTGCTCTCCCTCCCGTGCTCTCCTCCGTGCTCTCCTCCGTGCTCTCCT
>JADRCH010000135.1:3298246-3316334 GCA_019843965.1 Rhynchomys soricoides
CTCTCCTCCATGCTCTCCCTCCCGTGCTCTCCTCCGTGCTCTCCTCCATGCTCTCCCTCCTGTGCTCTCCTCCATGCTTTCCCTCTGCCCCATTAGCTTCTTCCCTGCTGCCATGTTGAAATACCCTGACAAATGCAACCTTAGGGAGAAAGGGTCTAGTTTAACTCACAGTTTGAGGTAGAATTCATCATGGATGGGAAGACAGCAGGAGCTTGAAGCAGTCAGGAAAAAGAGGAATGAATGGGAGCCAGTATTCAGCCTGTCTACTCCATTTTACCCAGCCCAGGAGTGGCCCCATTCACAATTAAGATGGATCTTCCTATGTCAATGCAATGAAGACGGTCCCCCACAGGTATGCCCACGGGCCTGTTTTCAGATGATCCTGATTTTGCCAGGTTAACAACACCAACTTCCAGCTCCCTTCCCCTGTCTCTCCTTTCCTGCACTTTTTCTTCTGTCTTTCAGTCTCCCCCTTCCTTTCTCCTTTCCCATTGCCCTCCTATATAAAATGGCACCTGACAGGACACATTTGGCTTTCTTCAGGGGTGGAGGCAGCTTGGAAGGAGCAGGAGGCAGGAGAGTTTCAGAATGGCATGAGGCTCTGTCTGGCAGCAGTGGAACTGCCCAGATTAAGCTGCTTCAGGGGAGCCTCGCTCATATCATCTAGGCTCACATCTTCACTATCTCCCATGGGCTCCCACGGGCTCCTACTGGCTCCCACCAGCTCCCACCTGCTCCCAAGCTCCCTTTTCTTCAGTGCTCACCTTCTTCTGCAGCACTTAGAATGAAGGATGGTGTGAGCCAAAGAAGTTTCACACTGGGTTGGAGCTGGAGCTCTCTTTGCACACCTGTCTCCCATGCACAAGACCCTAAGTTCAGTGGCCAGTCTGATCATTTTGTTATTTAGTGTCTGGGGACTCAGGAACTGCCCCTTTGCCATGGCTGAAGTGCCCATCCGTGGTAACTACAGCTTGGAAGTCCATACTTGATAACCTAGGACTATGGATGGACCAGATAGGGAACACTTGTGGATTCATAGCCCACCTAACTCCGTCATTAAGATGAGCTAATGATTCAGGGACAACCTACAAAGGACTTAGAGCATGGCCCCATGCAGTTCTTAAATGAGTGTGTGAGGCCATCTCTCCTGAAAGAGGCCATTGTCTCTGCCACAGCCGAACACAGAATTAAAGGCAGCACTTTGTTTTGATGGTTAAAAGATGAAGAGAGAGGCAGAAGGGAGTGTGTCTGGTGAAGCTGCCACCTGGCACCACACACACTCACCCCAGTGTCACTAATGATGGGGCTGAGGGCTGGGGTAGGGGTGTGTCTTATGAGTCCCCTGAATGCTCTTGCTGAGTCAGTCATGACTCTTTCCTTTGAGTTTCATGTCCCTGCCTTTTCTTCCCATTTTATAGAGTCAATGACTAAGAGGGAGTTGGGTACTGTTAAATCCACTTGGGTGAGCAGGATGCCACCTAGCAAGAGTACTGTTCTAAGACACATGCTCTTCCCCAAGGGGGCACTGTTGATGGACTCTGCCTAGCCTCTCTCCCTGGCCCTCATCGCTGCTGCAAACAGGTCCATTGAGTCCAGGAACTCGTAGCAAGAGGAACTGCCCAGATGACCTGGGACTCTGGCACCAAGGGACAGTGCCAGGTACTCGCTCTCCTGCTCAGGCAATGAGGGTGCAGGGAGTCCGTGTAAGAACCTGCAAAGGCCTGTTCACCCCAGGCCTCAGCAGGTCTTAGGCCAGCCATGGAGAAACAGGAAGGAGGGTGCTTCTTTTCTGTGAGGCTTGCTTAGATGGCCAAAGTGGAGACCTCAGAGGTGTTCTTCTGCTCTGGTACAGTAAGTTGGAAGTGAAGGTTACCATCATGGAAGGGCCCACAGGTTCTGGGATCCCAGTAAAGCCCACTTTATATCTGTTCAGCTCCGAGCTCCTTGCACCCTCCCATCTCAGAATACACAGAAGCAGTTTTACTCAGAGATACTCTCTTTCTCCTCCTCTTCCTCTTCATCCTCCTCCTCCTCTTCTTCCTCCTTCTCTTAAGACCACTCAACTGAGAACTGCAGTGATCAGAGGCAGCCAGTGAGGGCTCCCTCCATCCCTTGTGTGCAGTCACATGTGTGCTTATGCATTTGGAGACCTGAGGCTGACACCAGGAGTCCTTCTGGATCCTTTACCCGTCTTTTAGAGGCAGGGTCTCCCAGCTGAAACCAGTGTTTACTGGTGCCAATGGTCTGGCTTGCCAGATCTCTGTAGGGACCTCCTGCTCTGCCCTCCTACCTATCAGGGCTTAGATGGCATTTGGGTGGGGTTTAGGAATCCAGTCTTCTTGCATGTTATCTATGGATATGGGTGTGGTGAACATCTTATCCAGAGCCATCTTCCCAGCCCATGGCTTGGTTTTCACCTCTCATGGGAAGGCATCCCCTAGTGCTGTTCGTGGAAGAGCTGAAGCCAGGCTGTCTGCACACAGGCACTTGCAGCAGTAATCTGCTGCAATCCTATAGCAGGTCACATAACCTCT
Organism: Rhynchomys soricoides; assembly: GCA_019843965.1. NCBI lineage: Eukaryota > Metazoa > Chordata > Mammalia > Rodentia > Muridae > Rhynchomys > Rhynchomys soricoides. The sequence continues at coordinate 3,300,781 of JADRCH010000135.1, forward strand.
CATCTTTGACCCCTTCTAAAACATGAGTCTTCATTGGTTTTGTATGAAGCAAGTGTAACATTTCTAAACAGTTTATTATTTCACTTCAATGCTGTGGGTTTTCCAAGCTTATTAGTGGTTTGGTTAAGTTTGGATCAGAGACGTGTGGCAACACCAGTACCTCAGTCTTCCTGCATGGGGAATGGGCTCATAATGCAGGAGTATAGGGTTCTCAAGAGTGGGTGTGACATCATAGTGGTCTTCTGAGGCACTTTGCCATTTGCTGGGCTTTTATTGTCTTTTGTCCACAACTCCTAAAGCGTGGCGTAGCCAGGGATCTGAAATGCAGGCACACAGTTGACTAGAGAGAAAGGTGAGCAGCTGTGCCATGTCACCCCAGTCAGCAGCATGTAAAAACAAAGTGAAAGGCAGAGAACCTGTAAGCTGCTTTTTAGGATACAGGAGTCACAGGCTTTAGAGGCCAGGAGGACATGGGTCCTGGGGCTTGCGGCTGCCATGATCTTGCTGTGTGCTTTATCACAGGCACCAACTGCATGGCTGAGCTGCCCTCGTCCATCTCTTCAGCTCCTAACCTCACTGGTGACTTACCAACTAATCTCCCTTTTAAGATACTGCAGAGTCTAGAAGCAGCCTTGGTACCCCAGTCCTTTGCCTTCCTTTCCCCCCTTCTTGATGAAACAGCCAGGATACAACACCAAGACACTGTGACTCACATTCCCATACTGCAGTCTTGTTAACCACTTTTTTTTTTTTTTTTTTGGTTTATCCTGTTCTATTGTATTCGTGTGATGTGTGGATTTTCATTCAACTTATCAACAGCTTTCTCGTGGTTTCCACCCTGCCAGGGAAGGATTTTATTTGATTCACTCTTGAAACAATTTTATGGAAATCATCAGCTCATTGGCTTAGAAATAAGGCCAGACTGCGGGGGACCAGGGTCTGAATGCACACAGCTACAAGGGGCTTGCTCAGGAGCCTCTGTCCAGAGTGGCAGGGCTTCTCAGAACAAAATTAACACAGATCTTTCCTGAAAGGGATGCAGGATATCCTTTGAAAGAGTTGCCTTTGTTCCCTCTGGGGAAGTGGGGGAGGGGGCAGAGCATAGACTGCTCACATCTTCATGGTCTGTGGGCATGTTCTGTATAGGAGCTGGACAGCATGCTCTCAAATCTAGGGAAAGTTTAATTTCTTTAGAAGCACATACAAGCATTCCACAGACTTCTTACTGAAACTAAAGGCACCGCCAGGAGGTTCCTAGCAAAGACGGGTGAGGCGGAATCACTATGGGGTCTGCAGGCACAGGCCTGGTGCCTGTGGACCATGGGGACCTCACCTGCACATTTGCATTCAGAAATGCAGGCATGTGAGTGAGTCAGAACCAGAGCCAGAAATGGAAGGAAGATGTGGCTGGGACATAGGTCCGCAAGAGTGGTGAGAGGGACACCTTCCTGCATTCTCTGCTCACTGGGCTGTGCTCCTTGTCATCTTTGATGACAGAGCTGAGACTTCTTCAGTTCTTCAAAGTAGTTTCTGATTCAGTGGAGTAGTATGTGCCACTGTCGTCTCTGATTCAGTGGAGTAGTGTGTGCCACTGTCGTCTCTGAAACAGACGGCTGTGTATACAACTGTATCTGCCTAGGGAGTCCTCATGGGACACTCACATCTAAAATCTTCAACAGTTGGTTAGAAAACACAGAAACTTGAGCTATGTGTGTGCACTCGCGCATGCGCGCGTGCATGTGTGTGTATGTGTGTGTGTGTGTGTGTGTGTGTGTGTGTGTGTGAGATTTGAAGAAAGACCAGTGACCGTCCCAGCGTGTTACAGAGCATTGCCAAGAAGGGTAGAGCTCCAAATACCAAATATGTGGAAGGATAGTTAGCTGCAGCTTGGAACGCTCTAGACTGATCCTTGTCAGCTGTAAAGGCAGGTTTAGTGCTGTGTCCTTGGGCCCCTTGTCACTAATTCATGTCAAGAGAACAAGACACTGAGGTAAACAGTTAACATCCTTGTAGTGTTTTGCTAAGTGGTTTTAAACTACTGATTGCAGTCACAAATGGCTGCTCAGCTTCTTCAAACCTGATGTATTTGGTGACACTACCCTGTCCACTGTCTTGACTGTCGGCAGCACACAGGCTTTCTCCGTTCTGAAACTGATCTACCTTCACCCCAAAGGTAGCCTCCTTGTAGTTTCTGGCTCCACCTAGTTCTAGAAGGACTGGAAGTCTGTGTTACACTAGTCAGTCCCAGAGCAGTATAAAACAAATGCCCTGCATTTCAGAACCAATTTGGGCAGTGCCGGCTGGAGTGGAGCAGGCAGTTGCCCCTTTGGTGACTTCAGATCTCTCCAGAAGTTCTCAGAGTATAAAGCCACAGCTAGGTCCCTTGCAGAGCTGCCGGCTTCCTAAACTCAAAAACAGGGTTGGGCAGGAGTAGCTAAAACCTAGAAGGAAGCATTCAGAGGGGTAAATGTGGTGTCTGGTAAGGGCAGTGGAAGAAATCAGGGTTGAAGGGTGTAGCTCTGGAGAACTGACCAGGCTGTGGCCGGCAGAGAATGGATGAACAGTTCCTGGGGCTCCCTTCTAGCCTCTGTTCTGCACGAATCACTGTCTGATGTAGCTGCTAACTACAGACATGCTCTTATACCCCATGTCAGTGGGTATATGGCAAGTGCTCCTGTGTTTGGCAAGGCCCAGCTGCCTCTGCCATGCTGTGGTAAGATGGCCGTTTCTGAGGAAACATCAGCATAGAAGCTACAGTGAGACATAGTGACTCTTCATTGTTCTGTGGTCCAGAGAGTTGTCCATAGAGCAGGGAGTGCCCATCACTGGGAAGAGGGTCACACTGTGAGTGGGGATTGCTTCCTTGAATGTTCCCTGGGTCCACACTGCTAAATGTCCCCTGCCATGTGGCTATTATACAGAAGAGTGCAGGCTGGTGACTGTCCATTAGAAAGTATGTCCTGTGACATCCTCTGCTTGGTAGATGGGCACCCCAAGGTCCATTCCTGCCATGGGGTTGTGGGACTTGGGTGTTTTTTTCAAGGATCAGGGATTTATGGGAAAGAAAAGGTGAACTGACAGCTTGGCGGAGGGAGTTACTGGATTTGTAGGAGCAGTGCCCTTCACATCCTAGAAGCCATCATGTGCTTCCTGACTCTAAATTTCTTAGACACTAGGGACAGTTTAATGACATGGTGACCTTTACCACTCCACTGATGGCTAAGATTACTCTGGCTAGTCTGAATGGCTCCTGGTAACCTCAGGAGTCTCCTTCAGAGTGAGAAGGTCACCTTCCATATGGAATGGAGCAGTGCAGACTCCTTGCTGACTCTTGAGGAGCCATCTCCCCTCCCACCCCCCCAGTGTGAAGATGCTGACCCATCTTCCTAATGACGCTGTCTACAGAACAGCACCGTTGAGGTGGGACCCTTGGCATACTGTGACAGTGCAAAGCAGAGTAGGAGAGCAGAGAGGAAGCCCATGAGATGACACCGTAAGCTTGTCTAGATCCTAAGCCAGAAGATCCTAGCTGTGGGAAGGAACATGGCGTAGCCTTGTGGCACTGCCCTGGGACTCAGTACATCAACTGCTGCTACAGCATCACTCTCTCCTGAACCTGCTCTTTTGAATTGCAGAGCACCAGAACTACTTTGGAATAGATGAAAATCTTGGCCCCGTGGCGGTCAGCATCCGGAGGGAGAAGGTGGAAGATCCCAGGGAGAAAGAAGGGTCACAGTTCAACTACAGGGTGGCCTTCAGGACAAGTGAGGTAAGAAGCTGCTGTCAGGGTCCGCGCTCCCTCAATACCACACCACTCACGTTTTAGAAAACCCAGTTTTGGTGTCAGTCATCTGCTGAGGACACTGAGAGGCGGCTATGTGACTTCGTCTTAAGTAAACTCTTGGAAACCTGTCCTGGTTCTCAGGTGACCACAGTCTCACTGCATTGCATAATAGGACAGCATGATGAGGGTAGAAAGTTCTGGGGCTGAGGCATGAGAACAGATGTCATCTACGCAGTTCCCATCAGAAGTCAGAAATGAGTTTAAAACCAAATGCAAAAGATGAGGCAGCCTGCAGTGGGACTGGTGTGTGACAGACAGGCATAACCAAGGTGAGCACATGTCCAACCAGCCCACACCACAGAGGACAGCTTGTTGTGCCCCATGGGCCTCATGCTGAGTAAAAATCGAGGTCATTACACACATCGTGCACTTAAAGAGCAGGAATCAGGGTCCCGTGCACAGCAGGTCTTGGTTCTTTGGCCCACATAATCAGAGTGGGGTCTGTTTGGTATATCTTTCAGAATGTGCCAGCTGACCACTTTAGATCAGAGAGAAAAAAGAGGCTTTTCTATTTTCCTTTGCTTCTATAAGCATGGTAATACTGTGTTTCAGCTGGTATTTGCAGATGTCCTGCTGAGCTAAACTGACTAAGTGCTGATGCTGATGACCTGAGACTGACTATGTTCATATGAGCTAAGCCCTTCCCTTGAGTGTCAGCTTTGAAAATAGACCTGTACAGACAGACTAAAGGATAGGGTAGTAATTTAAATAATTGATGAAGCCAGCTGTCATGGTGGCTGTCACGCTAGTCACCTTCCCTTCTCTGTCTGTTGGCAGCATGGCTAGAGTGTGTGTCATGTGTCTCTGGGATGACACTCAGTTTCCAAGGTCAAGCTGTAAGATCTCTTGGACCACAGGGCGGTGGCTTTCCCTCATAACAGCCTAGAATGGTGACCTAGGTGTCTTCCTTTTCTATTTCTGTGAAGACACCATGACCAAGGCAATATAAAAGAAAGCATTTATTGGGGCTCATGGTTACCAAGGGTTAGAGTCCATGATCACCATGGTAGGAACCACAGCAGAGGCAGGCAGGGCACTGGAACAGTAGCTAAGAGCTCACATCTTTGATCTATAAGCAGAAGGCAGAGAGATGGCTAACAGAAAGGCTTGGGCTTTAGAAACTTCAAAGCCTGCCTCCAAGCTAACAAGGCCACACCTCCTAAACCTTCCCAAACAGTTCCATCAACTAGGGACCAGGCATTGATATATATGAGTCTATATTCTCATCCAGAACACCGCACCAGGCTTCCAAGGTATAAAGTAAAACACAAGACTGCATTCAGTGGTCCACCTCTCAGCTGCCCACATGCAGCCCCAGGGGTGCTCAGCATGGGTTCAGCAAACAGAAGACATGGAAAGGAGTGGAAGGGGTAAACAGAAGGGCGCAGATGGGAAGAGGAGGGTGTGCTGGGGCTTCTGCACCTGTGCCCCTCCTTAGCAGCCTTCCCACGGGGCTTCAGAGCTTCTGTTGTCTGGTGAGGCTCTGGCCCTTTCTTGGGTTCTCTTCTATTTGTCTCAGGCCCTCTGATGTCTTCCCATCCCTCTGTAGGGATGTTGTTGATCAAAGGCATGTTCATTTATGTTTTCAGATGGAGTGCCTTGCTTCCATTTGATAAACTGTTAGATCCCCTAGTGAACAACCAGTAGCAAGTACTAACGGAGTCCCATTTGCCACAGCTCACAACGCTGAGAGGAGCAATCCTAGAAGATGCCGTCCCATCCACAGCCCGGCATGGCACCGCCCGGGGCCTGCCCCTCAAGGAAGTCCTGGAGTATGTTATCCCAGAGCTGAGTATCCCGTGTCTGCGGCAAGCAGCCAACTCCCCCAAGGTTCCAGAGCAGCTGCTCAAGCTGGATGAACAAGGGGTGCGTACAATGCGTGACCAGAAAGCTCACGCAAACATGGACTGCACAGTGGAAAATGAAACTTCCCATTTGTGTAACCCCATCTCCAGACAAGTGCTTACTGTGTCTTTGGCTGGTCTTGATCTCAGAATCCTCCTGCCTTAGTCTCCCAGGTAGCCAGAATTATAAACATGAGCTGTCACACTAGATTTCTCAGGTTCTTTCCTTTGAAACCATTTATAATAAATACCTTCAAGTGAAGTGTGTGGCCCCAAGGACAACTCTAGCCAATTCCACAGAGGCTCCATTTCCCCAAACTCATGTAGTTTTGCTTTGTGGGAACAGACCACATGACAGCCGTGGCCTGCTGTGTTCTCACGGTGAGGCAGGTGATTCGTAAGGCCATAAAGCCAGGCAGGTCCAGAAGTTCTGCCTGGCGTTGGGAGCCCTTGGGTGACACTGTCTGAGAATTGGCTGTCCAGGAGCCAGTCGTGGAGGCAAGCTCCAGGTGTTTCCTTGCTTTCTCTCCTGGCTTTGCCATGCTGAAGTGGCTTTATTCTGTGGTGACTTGTAGACCTGAGCGTCAGCTGACCTTTTGGCTCTGACCACTCCTCCTGTGTCGTGAAAATACTTGGCTGTTAGGAAATAGCTGTTGAGGCCATTTACCCCTGAAAGAGATTGCAGTTGGCCAGCACCCAGCAAACTCCACCCTTCTGATACCAACACCACAGCTGCTGCTGTTTATTTTCCTGAAAGCAAATCTGCCTGTGAGGGCACCTGCACAACAAAAAGTCGTTCAGAAATCTAAGTAGGGATTAACCTCGCAGTGGCTTTTCTTTCTCGGGGTCTCTAACCTTACTGGGCTCCTGTGATTGGCTCTGAGCCATATTTCCCTTCAGGACACAGTGTGGAGACTCGAGCTTGTTCATTCTGTTGTTGGAATTTGGTAAGATGTTTCAAGCAAGGAGCCAGAGGCTGTGGAGAGCTAGCAGAAAAGAGGTTATGTTGGGGAATGCCAGTGTGTGTGTGTGTGTGTGTGTGTGTGTGTGTGTGTGTGTGTACTTGCCACATGTATGTGCTGCCTGTGGAGAACAGTGCGTCAGATACCCGGTCGCTGGGTTCTACACAGCTGTGAGTCACCCCACGCGGCTGCTGGAGTTCAGACTCTCTGGAAGAACAGCAGGTGCTCATACCCGTGGAGCCATTTCTCCAGCCCCTTTCCGTGTTGTTTTTTAAAGATACCTCCTTTTTAGGTGTGTATGTTTTCCTGTGTATATATGCCTGAAGAGGGGCACAGGAGTCAGTGGTGATTCTGAGCCATCACCTGGATGCTGGGAGTTGAAGTTGGGCAGCAAGTACCTGTTCCATCCATTTCTTCTTTTCCTTATAAGAGACTGTTCTAGTTTACCCACCAGGCAGTTCATAGGCTGGTTTTCTGTAATAGTCTCCAGACACACACCTCAGTATGGCATCTGTGACAAAGTCTGTCCTGAAGGCTAGCTGCTCCTCCCCGCTTGCCCACATGGCCCAGACACATCAGGGAGATGCCACATTCGCCTGCGCCCAGGCCTCAGGTGCACACCACCAACTAAGCTGTAGGGTGGAGCCGGGAGCTGAGCTGCTGCACTCTCCGTGCAGCCGGATTTCAGGGAATTTCCTAGCCTTGCTTGCTTGCTTCCTTCATTTGTGTTTAAATCTGCTTGTTGATAATGTCAAAGTGTTTTAGTCACTGTTCTGTGGCTCTGAAGAGACACCATGACTAAGGCAACTCTTAGAAAAGAAAACATTTCATTGTAGGCTTACTTACAGATATTCCAATAATATGGCGGGAAGCATGGTGGCACGCGGGGACACATGGTGCTGGAGAAGGAGCTGAGTGTTGTACATCTTGATTCTTGAGCAGAGGGAGGGGTGGGTTGGCTTCGTGTGGGCTTCTGAAACTTCAAAGCCCACCCCAGTGACACAGGTCCTCTCCCAAGGCTGTACCTCATCTCTTTAGCCCTTCTTAATAGTACCACTCCTGCTGACTAGGCAGTCAAATATGTGAACCTGTGGAGGCCATTCTTATTCAAACCACCACCTAAAGCTTCTGATGTTGGGGACAGAGTGACAAGCCTTGATCCTAACCCAGGAGGAATAGATGTGGCTGAGTCCCCTGCTCTGTGTATGTATCCTGCTCACAGCCCTGAGCCACAGGAAACTGACAATCTAGTGTTTAAGTGTGTCATGCTCTCAGGTCCCGGTGAGTGTGTCTCACTCACAGGTCCCAGCTCTGCTATTGCCATCACACCCCTGCCTGCAGTTTCTCTTTGATGAGTTAGGTTGGCTTGGAGTTTGGGTGAGTGCTGAGATCAGCCTGAGGTCAGCAGGTGAGGGCTGGAAGAGTGGTCTGGGAAGAAGGGAGTCAGAATGTTTGCTTGTCTGTGGCAGTTTGCAGCAGAGTCTGCTGCTGGCTTCTAGTAGACAAGAAGCCATTTTGACCCTGTTTAGGCCAAGTGACAGTAGGTCATTTCCCAGATATCCTTACGTTGTTGCCAGTGGTTCTGGATCCCTGCAAGCATTTCTTCCAGATGATCCATCTTGCTGGCAACTCACTGGAGAGCAGGTGATGGAGGTGTGGTGCTGACAACCAGGGTGCAGCCTTTTCCTTGGCCACATTGTATGTTTCCCTGTATTTGCAAGATCTAAGTTCTGACTGTTGCTGTTTACCGAAGATGTAGGTATACAGGCCGTGACGCAGGCCTAGTGTTTGGAAACTCCACTCCTGTTCTAGGCAGTTTGGGGTTTGGATGCCTGGACAGCATAGAGTGAGAGTCGGCACAGTACTGAGCGGTGAGCCTCCCAGGATCTCAGTCTCAAGGATTCCATAAGTTTGCCAGGTGTGGGGAGGCAGGGGATGTGTGCAGGCCCATGGAGGCCCTTCTCAGCCAGCCTGAACCACACCTCAGGACAGGGAGACATGGCACCTGATGCTCCGATGTTTAATAGTGGACACTGCAGAATGGAGAAGTCAGGATGTAAGAACTGCCCACTGTGCAAGGTGCATGTTTGTAGCATCCTGATGTCAACCTGGACTCTCAGTTCAGTCAACTCCCTCAGTGTCCCAAAGCTTGGAAGGTTCTAAACCATCTCCCAAGCAACTTAGGCCCCACTGCTATTCATAAAGAAACAACAAAGCATTTTAAAATTAGGTGATTTGTTTTTCTAGAGGGGGATTTTTCTTTTTTGAGCACATCAAATAATACCAGGTGCTCCGTAGCTGGTACACAGTCTCTCTCAGCCCCCATAGCTGGGGCAGAGCCATCATTGCCATCTTTGTGCTGAGGAAGGAGCTTGTGGCTCCACACTCCCCACTCACCCTAGTATCTGTCAGCAGAGAAAGATGATTCTGTCATGCTGTAGGCATCCATCAAAGAGTTAAGGAGGTTTCTGCTGGTGCTCTCTCACCATGGATAATGAGGTGGATGAGACTGTCCATTCTGTGTTCTTGCTCCAAGAACTGCCTGTCCCTCTGCCTTGCTTTACTGCTGGGGTCAGCTATGGGCTTCTATTAGAGGCTGAGTTTCCCATCTCAGTACTGAATCTCAATGGGTTATGGATTCCCATCTGCAGAGAGCTGGTGACGTTTAAGGCCTGTCAGTCTCCCAGGATCAGCTGCAGCTAGGACGCTCAAGGCCTCTGCTGGCAGGTCTGAGAAGTAGGTCTTTAGGGGAAACAAGCAATTGCTGAAGCTATAGCTAGTCTCTCTGGTTCTGGAGGAAATCTGTGGCTTCCACCTCAACACAGTATTGACTCTGAGGTAAAATTGTGGCAGGCACTGTTCAATTGCTGCTACAGCTCTTTCTGAAGTGTCGTGTCTACAGCCAATGTTTTCTTTTCAAAATAGTAAAAAAATGTGAGAAATGGCTGTAATGTGCAACCAAACTTACTTTGGTGGAAACAAAACATTTCTATGCACACAATGTATTGCAGTCCTCGCTGGAATTCTTTTCTTACCGACCTTAATTCGATTTGATTTCCCTCCTTTGAGCCAACATTTTTTCCTTGAATGTTCAAATAAATTACAGAACAAAAAGACAGGAGAGGCAGAGAGAAGACTTTCTAAGTCCTTGGCCTTTCCCTGTTCCAAACTTGGAAGCTAATCCTAATTATGCTCGCGGTGTAGATGAGGTGTGTGTGTAGTTGCATTTTTAGCTTCCTGTCTGAATGGGGCTGCCCACTCTTCTCAATTCCCACGTGCCTCAGGCCACAGACACTGCTCCTCAGGGCTTTTCACTCCTAGAGTTGCTTTTGGGACTTTTTCCAGCAGGCTTTCCTGGGAACCGGATCCCAGGCTTCCGCAGCTTTGACTTGGCTAGAAGCAAGCAGGTCTGGAGTCTCTGCCAGGTTCATCGTGTTTCCTCTCATTTCAGCTGAGCTTCCAGCACAAGATTGGGATCCTGTACTGCAAAGCTGGGCAGAGCACGGAAGAGGAAATGTACAACAATGAGACGGCAGGGCCGGCCTTCGAGGAGTTCCTGGACCTCCTAGGCCAGCGAGTGCGGCTGAAGGGCTTCAGCAAGTACCGTGCGCAGCTGGACAATAAGAGTGAGCATGTGTGCAAGTGCGCATGCACGCCTGGGTGTCTACACACGTGGATGCAAACAGCCTGTGTGGCTTCTGTTGATTTATGTGTGAGGTCCTGTGTTGTTGTGTGAGTGTATGTTTATATGCATGTGTATGTGCGGAGCCCTTGTAATGTATATAAATACATACACACGTTCATGTATTTATATACATTTCAAAACCACAGATGACTAACTTTTTAGTCAACAGTTCAGATATCACCATTTCTTGTTTATGTGTGGTGTATGTGTATATACATGTTTGTGTACATTGTGGTGGGTGCATGCATGTTCATGTGGAGAGTAGAGGTCATGTCAGTGTCCTCCTGGTTTGTTCTCCACCTGGTGCCTTTTAATTTTTACTTCTCATGTTTGACTCTGAGCACACATACATCATGATGGGCGTGTGGAGGTCATAGGACAACTCTGAGCAATCTATTTCCTTTTCCATGTTGCTGAGGAAGGGTGTTGTGTTCCCATTGCTGCATGAAGTATCCCAGGCTGTCTGACCCCTGCGTATGGGGCAGTTCCACATCCTGTCTTGTCATCGAAATGTTATGGGTGCATCAGGCTGACATCCTGCTGGTTTCTGGGGGTCCCAGGGATCAGGCTTGCATTGTCTGATTTGTGTGGCAGTGTCTTGTCTATCACTCGGTGGGCCATCTTACTGGTCTGTCCACTAGACTTTCCAAACAGGGTCCCTCTCTGAACCTGGAGCTCACTGATGAGGCAACCTCCGTCGGCCTGTCTCCACACATCACATGCAGCCTTCACTGCTTCACTAAGTTTTTGCATGGGTGCTGACATTCTGGTCTCCACACTCACTTGGCAAGCACTTTACTGGCTGACCCACCCTCCCAGCCTCACAATAGCATCTTCACATGCAGGAAGGACAGACAGAAAGAGACCAATCTTCCCTCCTGGGTCCCTGAGTCTGTGAGAGCATGCTCAGTAGAAAGCTGACAGGAAAGTGGGGGTGGGGGGCTGCTCCAGGTGAGAGCTGCTAACAGCTGAGCAGAGAGTGCCTGAGGCATTACATCCAGGTTTACACACAGTGTGGCTTGTGCTTCTCCACCCAGACACGGCTGCAGAAATCACAGTCCAGGTGGAAGAGCCCTGAATCTGTGCTTGACTAACTAGCTTTAATTACTCTGTTTTCAGCGGATTCCACAGGGACTCACTCCCTCTACACCACATACAAAGACTTCGAACTCATGTTCCACGTGTCGACACTGCTTCCGTATATGCCAAACAACAGGCAGCAGGTAAGGCCCCCTGTGTGGCATCCCCCCCACCCTCTGTGTCCACCAGCACATCCTTCCAGCCTCCCATGTCCACCATGCAGGTGGCCCTGGGTGAGAGTTAGACTCAATGTAGAAGTCGTAGGCTGCTCCTGGTAGGCTGACGGTCTCTGGCTCTTACTGTGGAATAGCTGAGCCTTTGTGGGGATGCTATTGTATTTCCCATTGATCAGGAAACTGAGAAGCTGGCTACACAGGTTCTTTAAGAGAACCCCATGTCAACCATGCTAATGCTGAGAACAACTGTGTTGGCCAGACAGGTTTCTACATGTGGGTAAATAACTTATTTAGAGAAAACAGTCACTGCAGTGTGGCTGGGGCTGCTGCTGCCGCTGCTGTTCCTCACCGGGGATTTAGTTCATTGTTTTCATGATGACATGGAGTATTGACCGCCTGTGTGAGGAGAGGGATCTACTGCGCTGGCCGTCACTCCCACAGACTTAGGAAGTGTTGAAAGTTTAGCATCCCTAAAACATCGCCAAGTAGCTAGCAGGCTGTTTTCTATCACTGTAGGATGAGTTGACCGTTCTTACCAAGCATGTAAAAAACAATAGCGAACACCAGAGTGGCGTGGCTGCTCCAGGGACTCGGCAGTTTGGGGGTTTAAAGGTGGTCCTGTGGGGCAGCAGCTCTACCCCAGCACCTCTAGAGTCTGGGCTCTGTCCAAGATGAGCTGGAGACTGAAGGAAGAATGGTGCCCGCGTGTCTGGAGGCTCCTAGGGAAGGTCATGAGCTGTCGGGATGTGGCTTGTGGCATTTGTATCGGAATTAAGGTTGGACTGAGACACATTTGTTTCTGAGCTTGGGTACATTCTGTGTGCCACAGAGAGCACAGCGTGGCCCGACCGTGATGCATCCAAAGAATGACCATAATTAACAGCAGAGAATTATCTCGTTTCCTTTTTATTTTATTTTAAGTTTTTAGATTTACTTATTTTATTTCATGTGTGTCTTAGTTAGGGTCTTACTGCTGTGAAGAGACACCATGAGCACAGCAACTCTTATAAAGGAAAATATTTAATTGGGGCTGGCTTATGAGTGGCCATTGCTTGACTAGTTTATGCATTTACTTGTGCTGTCAGCCAAGTGTGCGGTAGGAACAGTGAGCCATAAGTCAAGCTTGTGGTGGGCTTGTTTATAAGAGGCAAGAACTGCCAGCTGGCTTTCGTGCTTCTGTAAGGAGCAAGAAAGGTTGTCTTCGGATATAAAAGCCTTGTTTAACTGTACACAAGCTGCCTTCCTCCCTTAGTTTGTTGGTGCTTTGACTTGGGGTCTTGCCCTATGCTCATAGTCAGTTGTCTGAGTGCCAGGAGACACGTGCACCATGATTGTTCTGAACGCAGATGGTGCAGAGCCCTCCTGCCCAGCCTTTGGTTTTCATAGTGGGATGTTCTCAGGCCCGCCCGCAGTACAAATAATGACATGGAGGCTTCTATTACAGTAAGCTAAGGCCTTTTGCTTGGGCAGTCTCCTGGCTCCTCTACACCTACCCAGACTTGGGCAGTCCCCTGGCTCCTCTACACCTAACCAGACTTGGGCAGTCCCCTGGCTCCTCTACACCTAACCAGACTTGGGCAGTCCCCTGGCTCCTCTACACCTAACCAGACTAACTAGCCTACAACCCCCACACGTCTAGCTCTATACCTTTCTCTGCTAGGCTTTGGTCTTCTCTTCCCCTCCAAGTCTGAGCTCTTAATCTCCCTCTTCTGCTTTCTTCCCCTCTCTGCCTGGAAGTTCCACCCCCTCCTTCCTGCCCAGCTATTGCCCATCAGATCTTTATTACAACCAATCAACAGTGAGGCAACCTCTGATCCTATTCTAGATGCCTCTAGGCATCGAAGGCTGCCTGACCTTCAAGTATCTGAGCAAGTGTGGAAGGACAAGCATTTATAAATGTTCGGCTGGCGATGGGTCATAGAGATGACAACACAACAGCCCTGCCACCCTGTAGCTCTCTGCGGTATAGAACTAACAGTTGCCAATACAGAGACCTTCACTCACGTAAAACGAAAGGTTATGGCAACATCTTCTCTTAGTTCTGTCTTCAGGGCAGTCTGGGAAGTCCTGTGCTTTGGGAACTCTGAATGAGCGGTGTTCAGGACAGGTCCTAGTCTGTGTTCTACAGGTGTGCCCAAGGACAGCACCCGGCCGAAGTCTACTTTAGTAGATGCTTCCTTTCTGACCTTCCCATGTCTGGTCACAGCATATGAAAATAAGCATTTCAGGTGTCAGGAAAGGGAGAGTTGTTTTGTCCAATACAGTTTCTATTGTATTTTTTTACATGAATTTGAAATGGTACATTTTACTTAGAGGTGTATCAAACTCTGTTAAAACTACAGATTTGAACAGGAGGGTTCAATGGATCTGCTACTGTGTGTCAAAACATGTTTCAGAACTTTTCTCTCACAGTACAGTGATTTCCTTGTGCTTAGAAATTTAACCGCAGGCTATAAGCAGGATGCTTCCAGGCTGTGGCCGTGGACATCACTGGCCCATGGAGAACTCTTTCTGGAGAAACATTCCTTTTCACTTTGTCAAATTAAAAGCCAGGAGCTCACCATGGATCCTTTTAATTTTTCTAAATGTTGAACTTCATGCTCTGGACAGTGAGACATGCTCTGTAGCTAGCAAGTAAATTGAAGGACAAAGGTCATGGCCTTTGTTGTTGCCGCCAGTAAAGGACAACTTACTGCTAGAGACAGACTCAGCCCTGGAGTGACAGCACCAGCTCTTCTGTGGATGACTGGCTGCATCTGAAGTGCATGTGCCCACTTCCTCGATGCTTGCCAGCACTTCTGGGGGCCTCCTGTGTGCAGGTCTTGGCATGTGGTCACAGGAAAGCGAGTTTGGTTTTAACGCACAGTGTAAGGAACGTGGTTTGTGTGCCTCATTTATTTGGGTGCCTGCTTGGTGCTGGGCATGCCTTTGAAGGCAGGAAGCCAGTCAGTATACCTCCTGCCCTCAGGAAGGTACCTATATAGGAATGTGAGCCAAGCAATAGGGAGCAGGAGCACCTAGGTGTGAGTGTGGAGCAGAGATGCAGCCTTGACAGACTTCTCACTGAGAAGACAGCTGAGAAAATCAGTGTGGATGAGGAAAGATTTATTGTTTCACACAGCTTCCAAATGGTCACCTGACTCTGCTTCTGGTTACTGTGGTGAGGCAGAAGGGCCCATCAGAGGCTTTATGTGCCTCCTTGGCATCTGGGAGTCAGGGACGACACAAGGTGCCTCCAAAACACTTCTCCAGTGGCCTGCTTCCTCCACCCAGGCCCTGCCCCTCATCTCCATAGTGCTTTCCACATGAAGCCTTCCTTCCATATTTATCCCTTGGAGATCAGAGCCCTGAGGCCTCACTGACTTGCCAGAGTCCTGAGTGAATGCTGCTGCATGGGGACCAAGCTTTCCTGCTTGAGTTCTTGGGAGACATTGCACATCCAAACCTCAAGAGCAGAGAGTGTTGTCCAGGTGAGGTGAGCTAAGGCCTCACTCCACATAAACAGGAACTGTCCAGGAAGAGCTTGAAGTGAGGAGCATTCTTGTCAGTCAGAGGTGGTGTCAGAAGTAAAGGTATATTTAGAACATTGCAGCTCTGGGATCTCCCCTGGACTTTGAGTTTTGCAAGATTACAAAAGATTAGGTTCTCTGGCTACTAGTGTAGTAGAATTCTGGATTTATTAATTAATCTAGATTGCATCAAAAAGCCAAGTTTTAGTTAATTAGTTTGAAGACCTATGCTGCCCCCAGAGGCAGCCTTCTGTTTGTTTGGTTTTTTGTTGTTGTTGTTTGTTGTTTTTCAGAAATGCAAGCCAACCGAGGAGCCTGTGGTCTAAGCCAGGGCTCCTGTGCAGTAGGTTACTCCTCCTCAGACTGTCTCCTCTCTAGGTCTAAGCCAGGGCTCTCTGAGCAGAAGACCACTTCTCCTCAAAATGTCTCCTCTCTAGGTCTAAGCCAGGGCTCT
>JADRCH010000135.1:3316344-3338677 GCA_019843965.1 Rhynchomys soricoides
CCACTTCTCCTCAAAATGTCTCCTCTCTAGGTCTAAGCCAGGGCTCTCTGAGCAGAAGGCCACTCCTCCTCAGACTGTCTCCTCTCTAGAAGTGCTTTAACCAGAACACCAAGTTGTCAATATACCCAAGACCACTGGAACCCGGGAAGGGCTCCGCTTGTCTCTGTTCCTTCCTCAGCTGAGAGGAGCAGGTTGTATGTATTAGTGAACTTTGTGTCACTCTGGGTGTTTCTTTCCTGCACAGCTTCTGAGGAAGAGGCACATCGGGAATGACATTGTCACCATCGTCTTCCAAGAGCCCGGTGCCCTCCCGTTCACCCCCAAGAACATTCGTTCTCACTTCCAGCATGTCTTCGTCATAGTGAAAGTGCACAACCCCTGCACAGAAAACGTGTGCTACAGGTGAGCCTGGGGCGCCGCCTCCCTCCCATTTGGCTTCAGGTTCTTTTCCTGGCTTCATAACTCCCTAACCTCCCTCCCTCCCTCCTTCTTCAGCTCATCCTCCCTCTTCCATCCTTCCTTCCTCCCCCACTGTATAACCTAGACTGGCCGGAACTCAGCCTCTCAAGTGCTGGCACTGTCACCTGCCTGATAATAATTGTGACTTATTTTTGGTAGTATGGGGAATTAGACCCAGGGTTTTGTGTATGCCAGCCACATGCTCTACCATGGAGCTCCATTTCTTAGCCTCATAACATTCTAATTATATTTTTGCAAGCAGTAATTGCCTTCCTTCCTTGAGGAAGGCAGCTCAGGGGAGTGGGGTTCAATTTTCTGTTTTCCTGAGAGACTAAACAGGGCCCATGGCTGACACCAGCCTCTCAGCAGGATGGTGTGGCCCATCTACCACCACCAGGGACGTGAAAAGCAAGAAAAAGCCTAGAGACTCCCAGGCAGAGCCCACACTTGCTTTGATGACTAAAGCCTGTGTGTGTGTGCTTCAGAGCCCCAAGTCCATCTTTGTTAGGCCTGCTCTGAGTCCTCCCTTCTGTCTGGGGCTGGGTCTTAGGAGGCCACTAGGATGATTGACTACTCTGTGTTCATTGATAGGAGCACCCCCTGGCTTACTGCTTGTATTGGGCGTATGGAAGTTTTTTTTTTTTTTCTTAACTTTTCCATCTTCAGTGTGTGAGTGTGTGTGTGTGTGTGTGTGTAAGCACGCATGCTTTGCATGTGTGGGTACATACCTGCTGGGGGGAGGTGCACATTGCACATGTACATACATTCATGTGGAGGGCCAAGGTTAATGTCAGGAGTCCTCTTCAGTGGCTCTTTTGTCTTGGACAGTCTCTCAGTGAAGCCCTTATCAGAGCCCTTATCAGAGCTCACTGATAAGGTTTCTGGGGATCTGAGCTCTGGTCTTCAGGTTTGTGCAGTGAATGTGGGAATGTGTCACCTTAAAGGAGAGAGCCATAGCTCATCCCATGTCATTTTCTTCCTTAGCGTTGGCGTTTCCAGGTCAAAGGATGTCCCTCCCTTCGGTCCCCCAATCCCCAAAGGTGTAACTTTTCCAAAGTCAGCCGTCTTCCGGGACTTCCTTTTAGCCAAAGTGATCAACGCAGAAAATGCGGCCCATAAGTCAGAGAAATTCCGGGCCATGGCTACCCGAACAAGGCAAGAATACTTGAAGGACTTAGCCGAGAACTTTGTCACAACCGCCACAGTGGACACTTCTGCAAAATTCAGCTTCATCACCCTGGGGGCAAAGAAGAAAGAACGGGTAAAGCCAAGGAAGGATGCGCACCTGTTCAGCATCGGGGCCATCATGTGGCATGTGGTGGCACGGGACTTTGGCCAGTCAGCGGACATTGAGTGTCTTCTGGGGATCTCCAATGAGTTCATCATGCTGATGGAGAAGGAGTCCAAGAATGTCGTGTTTAACTGTTCCTGTAGGGATGTGATTGGCTGGACTTCAGGGTTAGTGAGCATCAAAGTCTTCTATGAAAGGGGAGAGTGTATCCTGCTCTCCTCAGTGGATAACTGCTCTGAAGACATCCGAGAAATAGTGCAGCGACTGGTAGTAAGTATGGCTTGTGTCTCCCACTGTCTGTTCATCAACGTCAGGATCCCAGCAGGTTGTACAGGGAACTCCACTGTGGTCTCAGGGCTTGGGAAAGCAGCTGCTATTCCAGAGAGGGCTGGTTCTCTTTGGTTTTCTTTTGAAATAGTCTTTCATGGCCCAGGACAGTTTTGAACTCACCAGGTAGCCCAGGGTGATCTTGAACTTGTAATCCACCTGTCTCCTCATAAGCACTGGGATTACAGCTGTGGTCTACCATGTCCAGTTTTGTATGGTGCTCGAGCTCACACCCAAGGGTGAGAGTTGTGTGGTCATTGAGCAATCCACCGACTGACCATCCACAGCCTACTGTTTTGTTCTTAAATGAACATAACAGTGAAGAGGCCACCTACGGCCACGGGACTAGGAAATCTGAGCCAACTTCAAAGAGTGTTATGAACCATTTCTGTAATAGTTGAAGAAAACCCAGGAGAAAATTTAAAATATTTTATAAGTTTATGTGATGGGCACTGCACACCCTTATAAACACAGATCTGCTATTTGCTAATGACAGGGCCCTCTCCCCTCCCTTTTTGTATGTTTGTATGGCAAATATTTTAATTTAAGAATGTTAAATGTGATGCTAATATCTCATATTTCAAAAACTTAGACATTAAGTTAGAAAATGAAGAGTCATCAGTCAAGAGAGAGGCTTCTGAAAGGAGGAGACCCTTTAAGGTCTGGGGCTGGGCAAGGCCAGTGAGTCAGTAGCAACGAGCTTCTCGTAGAAGCATGAAGACCTCAATTCCCTCCTGAGCACGAATGGAGCAGGCATGGTGCTGTGCACCTGTAATCCCAGCCCTGAGCAGGCAGAGACAAGAGGATCCCTGGGGCCTGCTAGCCAGCCAGCGTCACCTAATCTGCGAGCCTCAAATCACAATAAAGACACCTCATCTCAAAAAAAAACCAAGGTGGACATCTGAGGAGTGACACCCAAGGTTGACCTTTGTGTGTACGTACATACATACATACATACATAGAGGACACATGCACACAAAAATTAAAAGGTGGGGTCTTTCCGTGTCACCCAGGCTGTCTAGAGCTTACAGTATACCCCAGGCCAGCTTCAAACTTGAGATCCTCTTGCCTCAGCTTCTCAAGTGCTGGGATTACAGATGTGCGCCGCCATGGCTTACTGTGATTTTTAACCAAATCCCAGCCCTGTGTCCAAGATGGGGAACAGTCAGATTTTTGTTCCCAACATTAACAAAGCAAAAGTCAGATTCTCTTTGGGTGTGCAGTAGATCAGTAGCCGTAATTTGCTGTTTGGATTGCTTGGTGCAGGACAAGAAGAAACCACTTTTCAGCCATAAAACATCTCATTGGTAAACCCTTTCCCAAGAGTCATTGAAAAGGGGTGTGGCTTACACCTCCGGTCCCTTCTTCCCACAGAGTTAGTCTTTTAGAATTACAGCAAGGCTAGCGTGAGAGTCAAATCAGCCAGTATCTGTTGGTGTTGGATGGTTACAGTCATTGCAGGCAACGTCCACATGAGGCCATCACGTCAGGTGGCAGGGACCCCACATTTCTGTCGATGGTGAGCTTACTGTCTGTTGCCTGTGGTACAGAGTACAGCCAGAAATGTACGCTGTACGTACCGGAGGAGAGCTCACTCACAGGGGGACCTTGGGCGTGCCACCTGAGAGAGAGTCCTGGAAAGCCATCCTCAGAGGGCCATGCTCAGATAGAGGTTTCCCTGTCACATTTCAACCTAATAGACTTTGAATAAAGACCCTCTATTGTACTGTCCAGTGGGCCTCACAAATCATGGAGCTAATCCCAGATATGTGGGTAGAAGACTTTCACAGGGTTATTGAGTCTGCATAAGTATAAGGGGCACCGGAGAGACAAGGAGAGCCTGCTCTGCCTTCAGGGATGTCTGGAAGCAGGGATGATGACATGTGATAACATCAGGGAGGAAGTCAGGAACAGTGCCAGCTGATGCTGTTTAGCCAGTATCTCCAATTAAATTTCAGGTAGCAGCTGCATTCTCATCTGCCAGAATATAGGCATCTTAGATGCCACCTGTATTAGGAGGGTGCTCGTAGCAAAGTTGGAAATGAGCTGAGGAAGAGTCTGTGGGGTTTGAACAAGGAGAGATCGCTTGGTTAACAGTTTGGAATGGGTTCAGATCAGTGAAAACTTGAACCTTTCAGAACGTCCCTCCTGGCTGACACCAGCGCTCCCTTTCTGCCGGTCTGGGAGAAGCCAACTGGCAGTGTGTGCACTTTTGTAACCATGGAAACCTAGACCAGATGCTGATGCAGGGAGCAAGCCACAGCTCCCCAGATGCACTCAGCCACGGGGCTCCATAATAGGAATGTTCAGAGCCAGGTTCCTGGACGGGGAGAGTTTATTGAACTGAAACTCCGGTACACTGCCCCCAGGGCTTTGGGGATGGGGATGATACCTCCCAACATGAAATTTCCCACAAAAAAGTGATGTCATCATCTTCAAATGATGTTTAATGAGCCATGTTTTCCTTTCATGGCATTGCAAGCCACATTCCATCAGTGCCTCTGAGGGTTACAGTGACTAATTACCTCACTTGTGGCACTGAGCCACTGAGCCGCCTCTCTCGTGTTCTTGGGGTACTGTGTAGACTCCTAATCTTCCAGAGGAGCTTCATTGGAGCTTCTGGAGATAGCCCTTAGCCTCCAGAGCACAGGTGACAGAAGGAAGGGTGGCTGCAGGAATAGAGGGCTCCTCTGCTACCTGGAAAGCCCCACGTTAATCAGAAGGGCCCTTGGTACCAGATGGACATAGGTGGTCACTCCCAGGAGGCCAGATAGGACAGACTAGGAAGTCTTCAGGCCAGTGTATGGGGGACAGTTAAGGCTTTTCTCACAGTCCAGTCTCTCCTGAGCCCTTCCTGAACACAGGGGCAGTCAGTAAGTGGGAGACCAGAATCACTTCAGGCCACATGTTGCTGTTTTGAGTTAGATAAAAGTACCCAGGAGGCCTCAGAGTCTAAGATGGAAAGAACGAGGTTGTCTCGTTCTTTCTCTTGCTGTGCTGCATCCAGAAGAGAGGATTTCAAGTGCTTCGGAGTCCTGTTAGTGATAGGAAGTGGAGGGAATGGCAGAGCTCATGAGAGCTCACAGACTGCAGGTCAATGGCTTCTCCAGCCAGGCCGCCTGCCACACGAGCCATGGCAAAACCAGGCTTTGGTTCTGTTGCTCTTTGTCAAGGGCAGCCATGGTGAACTCTGGATTCAGATACCGTCCAGGTCACTTGGAGGGACAGAGGGGTAGCTGAGGATAGAGCCAAGGGGGAGAGGGGCTTCCCTAGATATGTGCATGTGGGTCCTGAGTAGGGTCCAATGGGGAGAGGTGGGGAGAGAGACCAAACCTGCCTAACAGCCTCCTTCCCCTCAGATAGTAACGAGAGGCTGCGAGACTGTGGAAATGACGCTGAGAAGGAATGGGCTGGGTCAGCTCGGCTTCCACGTGAACTTTGAAGGAATTGTTGCCGACGTGGAACCTTTTGGCTTTGCCTGGAAGGCAGGCCTTCGCCAAGGGAGCCGGCTCGTAGAGATCTGCAAGGTGGCTGTGGCCACGCTGACCCACGAGCAGATGATTGACCTATTGCGGACATCTGTGACTGTGAAGGTGGTTATCATCCAGCCCCACGAAGATGGCTCTCCGCGAAGGTAAGACCAGGAGGCTGAGCAGTATGCACTGTCACCAGGGGCATTCCTAACTGCCTGCAGAATCCTCAGGGAGCTAGTGAGATGTCTGTGTGGACCATGCACAAGAGCCATTAGTGCAGTAGTTGAAGGACTTTAGATGGGCATGTGACATGCTCCAACTACCACTCTAAAGAGCGACACCAGATACTGACTGTGAAACTGAGTCACCAAGACCAGGATCTGGGTCCATTTGACTCACCTGGCTATCAGGACCGAGTGTGCAAGGCATAGCCTTCACAGCCTGCATACCTCAAATCAGGATGATTAATTAGCAAGCAGGGCTGTCTGCCTGGAGGAATGTGGGACAGCAGGCAGATTCTGGGGGCCATGCTGTTCTCACACTGAAGCCTCAGAGGTGTGGGGTGGGGACAGGGCATTCACACACAGGTGGTAGGATGGAACAGGCATGGAAGTGGGAAGTGGTCTGTCTGCTGTGGACAGATGATCATGGTACTCAGCCTCAAGGCAACACCACCATCCTCTGCACCTTCAGCAAGAACTGCTGAGAGTCATAAATGTATTTTAAAAATTGACATTAACTTTTTGTGTGGCTCATTTAGTGTACGTACGTGGATGACAAGGTCATATTTTAGTGTCAGAAGTTGGCCTGCCAATCAGACCATAGGGCAGAGAAATGACACTATTAAAACTGTGCTCCCTGAAGCCCACAACCCATGTTGCAGGCATGGTGGGGCTCTGGCGGCTATCTTGCCATGCAGCTTGTGTCTCCATCCAGTTAGGCATGAGGCAGGCTTCAGAGTTTACCCTCTGGGAGGATTCAGGAGGCTGAGGTTGGGGCCCTGCTGTGTGGTCATGGGGAAGGAAGGCATCCTAAAGTTCCTTTTACATCTGCACCAACAGGGCCCCTGATCCCTTAGAGCACTCAGAACTTACTAGCATAATTACCTTTCCTCTAAATTTCAGTTGCGGGGGGGGGGGGGGGGGGGGGGGGTTGCTTTAAATTTGCTCAAGTTTTTATCATTTTTTTAATGAATTTATTCTTCTTTCATATATTATATCCCAGCTGCAGTTTCCCTTCCTTCTTCCCCTCCCCTAACAAGTTCCTGTCATAAGAAAGGGGACTTTCTTATGAGGACAGTGTGTTGGCTGTATCTACCTTCTGGACTCATGACACAAAGGTGTCCTTTCTCCTCACTCCCAGTGGCACACGCCTGGTCACACCAGTGCCATGCCCCAGCTACAGGCAGCTGCCACCCACTTGAAGTGTGGCAGTGTTTTTATTTTTTTTCTTTCATTTATTTATTTATTTATTTATTTATTTATTTATTTTTGGTTTTTTGAGACAGGGTTTCTCTGTGTAACCCTGGCTGTCCTGGAACTCACTCTGTAGACCAGGCTGGCCTCGAACTCAGAGATCCACCTGCCTCTGCCTCCCAAGTGCTGGGATTAAAGGCGTGTGCCACCACTGCCCGGCCAGAGTTTTTCACTTTAATTAATTCAGTTTAATTAACCACAGGTGCTCCAATGGCTGCCCTTTGGGGGAGCTCATCTCTTAACGGGGATCTTTTAGAAAACAAACCACTCTTGTGTCATCTTGGTTATCTGCGGTTAATATACTAAAGTTTGTAAAGTCTGTTAGATTGTGCTTAGCATTTGCTCCCAGCCTGATGTGTTTGTTTTTGTGATGCTGGGGAAAGAACCAAAGGCCTTGTGCTCCCTAGGCATGGACTCCGCCCCTGTGCTGCAGCCATAGCCTCCTGGGCTTTCGTGGCCATGTTTCCTACTTTTGCCAATAGGTTTCTAAAATAAAGGTTTAAAGAGCTGAAATCCTTCCTGGTGTTAAAGGTACAATCCTGTAAAGCCCCACAGGTAGTTTCTCACAGCCTCACATTGCCAGATTCTGTCTATTAGACCCAACTGCCTTGTCCCAGGACCTCCGGAGCCTGATTAAGAAGCCACAACAGAAGATAAAAAACTGTTTCATAAAACAAGACTCAGATTGAGTAAGAGCATAGCTTCCTCTTGGCCTTCCTAGAAGCCAATGTATCCTGTAAGTTGATGGCAACTTTTAAGTGCATCTGTGGTGGGAATCCAGCTGTGTGTCTCCTGTCAGTACTGACCCGTACTGACAAGTCTTCAGTCTCTCCTGGAGAAGGACACTGCAGAGCTGAGTGGAAGCGTTTCCAGACCTGATGTCAGTTTGGTCTGTTGTTGCTGCTTTTAAGAGCGTTAGATAATAAAAATAGTAACATTCTCATTATGCCTGGTATTTTGAGCACATGATTTCAAAGAATAGAATTTCCTAAGGAATATTGAATTGTTTTTCAGCTAAAACAAATAAACAAAACTACAGAGTGGATATTTTTACTGTAGTCTTTTCCTCAAGAGCATGTTTTTCCTCTAAAGAGACTTTCTTATCTGCCTGGATCTGCCTGTAATTAATTCTTTGTTTTAAATGCAATTGAAAGTAGCCAGGATGTTTATTCAGAGACTTTGCCTTTGTTGATGTCCTTCCCTGAGCACACAGTTCTCTCCTTTACACTCAGTCACCTGCTCTCTAGTCTCACCTCTGGGGATGGAACCAGCCCAGCACGCATCAAGCAGGATTCTCCCTCGTTCGTTGTTCTTGTGAATCTGCATTTGAGCTTTAAAGTTAGTATTTTCATTCTTCCTGATTCATTTTCACTTCTGATACCTATGGGCCCTGATTATGGTATGTGCTGTGTTCAGATGTCCTCTGGCCTGCAGCCCTGTCACACCAGCTCTTAGCTGCCATGTTTCAACACCGTCAGGCCCTGTTGGAAAGAGGGAGTCCATGTGTCTCATACATGGACCTGTGTGGTGTGTTGCTGGAGATCAAGCCCAAGGCCTCAGCAATGCTAGGCAAGTGCCCAGCTGCATTCCCAGCCCCATAGTTTTGAGGCCCCTGGCCTTGAGCTAGCTGAAATCTTTCTACCTCTACATCCCACAGGCTTTGTCACTCCTAACCTGCATTTATGGACATTAGGAAAACATAGAAGAATTTCTAAAAGGAGAATGGGTAGCTGCTGACTTTTCGGTGCTGGATTGGATTTAATTTGGTTTGGATTTCTTGGCAGGGAGCAGAGCCCCCACTACATAGTAGCCCAGGCTGGCCCTAAACTCTCCATCTTCTCACCTGAGCCCCTTACATGCTAGAGTCCTAGCCATGCTTTGGTACACTTTAGAATCTGGAAACCTTGGGCCTGAAGAGGTAGATGGTTAGGGAGTTAGAGCACCTGCCATTCTTACAGACAAGTGAGGTTAGTTCCCAGCATCCACGTTTGGCTGCTCATAACTGCCTCTCGCTCTATGTCCCGGGGATCCAGTGCCCTCTTCTGTGTACCCCTGATGTCTGCATGCACACGCTACTTACATCTGCATGCACATGCACACCAATAAATAATAAATCTTTTAAATAAAATTAGAAACTCTTTAAGGGCAGCTTACTTTGGTTCCTCAGTCCTGTAGTTAAGGATACAGGATTAGCCTGAGGCTCTGACATCACATTTGATTTGTGGTGTGGAAAATTACCTCCATCTTCTTTCATAAATTGGCTCTTAGAGCCTATCAGGAAGGAAGGGATTAAATGAGCAGTTATGTGCTTGTGTACACGTCTGTGTGATTTTTTTACTATGCAGTGGTCCTGCGAGCAAGTTCCATGAGGGTGACAGACAAACTAGCTAATGATAAGGAATCTTCCTCAGTGCTGTGGGAAGTGCTCAGTTCAGATGGACAGACAGACAGATAGACAGACAGACAGATAGATATACAGACAGATGGGCGGATGAACAGATGAATGGACTGACAGACATAGATAAACAGATGGACAGACAGACGGACAGATGGATAGACAGACAGACAGATAGACAGATACATAGATGATAAAGAGATTAGATCTATAGAAAGATAGATAGATCAGCTCCGCAATAGTCTTACAGGGTATCAGTGACAAAATAATTTGACAGAGAGCCCATCTGCTTCTTCCCAAAGCCTGAGGGGCCTTCAAGTTAATGGGCACTTCTGGCGTCCTCAGGTCAGCGATGCCTGGTTACACCCTTCACTGCAGAGCTGACTGAAGTCTTCTGTGGGGATGGTGTTTGTATGCATCAAAAGCCAGGCCTGTTTTGAAGTCCTTTCTGATCCAGCCTCAAGGACAGTCCAGCTGCCTGCCCCCACCCTGCTCCCAGTTGAAAGAAACCAGGACCACTTTTGGTTTCTTGATGGAGTTGGTGGGGGTGGGGTGGGGAGCTTGTTAAGGGATCTCCTGCTAGGTCCAGGACCCTTGAGTAAATTCACCTCATAGGACTGAGCAGCCTAGGGCATCATGGGATGATTCTTCAAATGGAAATGAGCTGAGGAATGGGCTCTTTCAGGCTACTGAAGTGCAGCCACTGCCCTGGCTGCCTGATTAAGGTCTTTCTGACAGAGATTACTAAATAGGTGCAAGGCTTGCCAGGAAACATGAGGACCTGAGTTTGGATCCCTAGGCCTACATGAGACCAGCCCTGGGAGTTTGTAAGCCCAGTGTCCTGTGGCAAGATGGGAGGCAGTGCCAGGAAACCCCAGAAGCTTATGGTAAGCAGCAGTGAACAGGAGACCCTGTAAAGGTGGAAGATGAGAATAGACAACCAGATTGTCCTGTGACTAATCTATGGGCACTGCAGCACACGCACCCCCACCCACCCACATTTACACTCACAGTTGTTTTTTTGTTTTTGTTTATTTTTTAAGATCCTTTTCTAGTTTCCAAGGATGAGGCCCCACCCATAACCCTCACATTCTGTCAGACATTTTAGGGAAAAGGCCGCTGTCTATGAGAAGTAATGACTCCAGAATCATGCATGACTTGCCACACATTGCTGGCGAATTTAGTAAATATGTCCAATAAAAATGGAAATGAAACTCCAGGCTGTACATCTGGCTCCTGTGATTCTTTGTGCTTTGTTGACAAGGGGCCACATTTCCATGTGACACAGGACAGCAGAGATTTCCATGGGTTATCTGGAGCCAAAATGATTGCTCTCACAGTGTTCTATAAAATTATAGCTTCATGCTCCATGCCTTTATCTGTTGCCTGACTGCCCAACTCCCTGAAGTACAGGGGGAAGGAAGGGTGGGAAATGAGAAACAGGAAGGAAAAATCTGTTTTAACAGCTTGGTTGTGTGTGTGTGTGTGTGCGTGCGTGCGTGTAGAGAGAGGGAGGGAGGGAGTGTTGAATCTGGACTCAAGTGAGACCTTACAGTTCTAATTTATTTGTATAGATAATAAAATGGCTGTTAGGTCTATTCTTGTCTTACCAACTCTCTAATGAATCTTGGTGTAAAATGGAGTAACCATTCAGGACTTGAGGCTCTAGTGGCCGCCCAGCCATCTGGCACATGCTCAGTCCTGGTGTGCCTGCCAGTACAGTGACATACCTGTGCTCTAAGTGTAAGCCTGGAATCCCAGAGCCATTGCCGGGTTGTATGTTTTCATCATCCACTCACTCTTTGTCGTTCATTTGTTTATTCATTAATTCCTCTCTTCACTTGTTCATCTATGCAGTTGTTTGTTTGTTGGTTTAATTCATTCAATCATAATTCCCAACAAATCAGTGCCAGAAATTGCTGATCACTTGAATTGTTGACAGGACAGCCTCGTCTTCACCCTGATGAACCCCTTTAGTCTGCCCAGTGTTCTTATACAATTCTTCTTGTGCATCCTTTGCTGTTTAAAACAGATTTGCTAACTGAAGTGGCACCCCTGTACCTGATAACAAAGATTTTGCAGTATGTGTGAGACCCTGTCACCTTCCTATTGGTCAGCTCCATCTTACATTTTACATAGATGCTGTGGCTGCTCGGTAGGTAACAGGAATGCAGGGGCAACATGGCGGCCATCACATGCCAGCCAGGTTACCCATGGCCTAGAGGGAGGACAGCCTGGTGCTCCCTTCTTAGATAACCCTTCCTTATCTGTAGCTACCAGAAATCTTCTCCATGTAACTTACAAGTATTACAATACAGAAAACATTTTTTCTGCTCTTGAGTTTTCTGAGAAAACTCTGAGAGATGGTGACTTCCTTGGTCCCTTACAAGCGCACATGACACACAGAATATGTGATGGTTACTGCAGGACGTGAGGCACTGGGTTTCCATTGAGGAACACTTGTGAACAGTCAGCTACCTGGTGACAGTACCTGTGCCAGGGTGTGGCCAGGTGTCACCATCAAATAATCTGAACATAGGCCACGGCTGTCGTGGCTCAGCATAGTTGTTTGATTCGTATTTCTGTGTGTATAAGTATGTGCGTGTTGTAGCCATACATGCTGGCATGCATGTGGAGCGTGTTGTAGCCATACATGCTGGCATGCATGTGGAGGTCTGCGACAACTTGTGGAGCTGGTTTTGAAACCTTTACATGGCTTTCAGAGCTCAAACTCAGACCTCCAGGCTTGCACGGCAGGTATCTTTAACTGCTGAGCCATCTCTCCAACCTACAGAATATTTATATATTTATATATAAATTCCAGAACTCTATAAACTTAGAAAACTCATGATCTAGAACTTTATAAGACTTGTGGTTTCCTCTATTTCATAGAAACCGAAAGTGAGGTTGCCTGTCTGTGAAGTACTTTGCTTCATTCTGAAGCAGTGTCTCTTATGTACCTGAACCCCAATTCTGTCTTCTACATGTTTCTTGCTTGCCGCCCACTGCAGGCATCTAGCCACAGAGTTCTGCTGGCATGTCATGCTGGCTGAGTCTGTGTGTTTTGTATGATCCAGTCTAGACTGCTTTCTGCTGCAACAATATTTTCAGAGTCTAAAGTCATTGTCAACATCACATACTGGCAGGTTAGGATTTTAGGCCCAAGTCCAAACTCACTCTTTGGTGGGGGAGTTTGATGGGTATTGAGTGTCTCTGACTGGGAGTGGAAGAGATTCTAGGACCTAACTGATCCAGGATGGCCATCTTGAGAGAAGCTGTAGATAATGGGACCCTACATCAGATCCAAGAGTCCAGCTTGGCCAGTGGTGACTCTTGTTTCAAGTGCTTAAATTATGGAGGACAAACAGACTCTGCCAGGAAAGGGGGGTGCTGCTCGAAGGCCTGTGCAAGTGATCCTGTCACAGAGGCCTTCCTGAATCTGAAGTCAAGCTGTGCACTGGCAGTTAGTGTGGGTGTCTATCACCCATGACAGACAGTAGACATCACCTCTTTGTTAGATGTGGTACAAAGCCAGGAAGTGGCGGTCACTGTGGAGCCAAGAAGTCTTCTATAGAATGATGTTAACATTGTCAGTTCAACAGAATGTGAAGTTACCTAGGAGACAAATCTGGAAACTTCTGTGGGTTGCTTTGTTCAGGTATTTTGTCAACAGTGAGGAAAAACAAGTGGTAGAGATGGGATCCCAGTGTTAGGGAACAGGGGGAGCGTCAGTCACCAGGGACTCCTGTATGGGCTGAAGCTATCTCAAAAGTCCTCGTGCTGAGTTCAGAGGTCAGTATTGCTTTTCAGAATACAGCACCAAAAATAAGGTGCTTCTGAAGTTCCAGTCCAGGGAACTCTCGGCCCCTGCAGAGCCCCTCTCTATCCAGCGCATGTCAGTGACCCTGACCTGCAACCAATTTGCTCCCAGGTTGTGTGGTGAAGAGATTACAGTCAGAGAAGTCACTGGAGAGAAGGGAAATGCTAAAATCAACTTTATTTTTAACCCAGAGGCTAGATTTCTATTGCTCTCTACCTGGGCTGGGCCTTGAATCCTGAAGTTGCTGATGTCTGAGAGAGTTGTGGAACAAAGAGGAAACCAGTGCGTTGATAAGCTAGCGGTCACATCTGCAGCCTAAGCGGACATGTTTTAGCATCCCATTGGCAAGAAAGCTCACAGTATGTCAGATGCTGGCCGTGTGCTCCTGCACATTGACTTGGTCCCCTGTGTGGACAGGAAGCCACTATGTACTGCTGCTGAGTGAACGAGTGTGCTGTCTTTGCTTAACAGATGTTTCACTTATACACAAGAGTAATAGAGCCCCCCCCCTTAACACGTCATTTTCTGACAGGTCTTCTTGACATGTTTGGGCTACCTACAGTAGTCTAAGAGTGGTTATCCAGAAGACCAGGATGTCCCTGGAGTCCACTGTGAGAGCCACGGAAGCTTTGCTTTCTTGTCCCTGTGGCAGAACACCTGATCAGTGCAGCTTAAGGGAGGAGGGCTTGTCTTGGCTCATGGTCGCAGGAGCACTGTGGGACTCCTTACATCTCAGAATAGAAGCAGAGACAGGCAGGGAGTGGAGCCTGGGCCATCAACCTCAGGCCTGTCTGCTGGATCTCCACTTCCTCCCCTCCCCTCCACTCTTCCCCTCCCAAAACAGCAACACCACCTGGAGACTCACAAACACACAAATTTATGGGGGTGGTTCACATCTAAACCAAGCAGGGACAGTGAAGTCAAGGCTCAGGCAGGTCTACCTCTATAAGGGGGACTCTGAGGGCTACCCTGCAATTCTTTTGTATATGAAATCTTTGACGATTCTCTCAGACCTACGGAGCAGAGCTAAGGTTGAGTAGGTCTGGTAACTTCCATTACAGTCTATTAGCACAGGAATCAAGAAGAGGCTTGCTCTTTAGAGTTGATGCTATGAAAGTGTCGCTTAATTAATAGCAGTTACATGTGTGTGCACATGTATGTGTTCATATGTGTGCAGGTAAATGTGTTAATGTGGATGCGTGTGTGTGTGTGTGTGTGTGTGTGTGTGTGTGTGTGTGTGTGTGTAGAGACCAGAGATCCATGTGAGGTCTTTCCCTCAGTGCTCTTTGAGACAGCATCTCTCGGGAACCTGCAGTGGTTTGCTAGAGTAGCTGGTCAGGCAGCCCTGGAGCCACGGGTCCCCGCCTCCCCAGCATTGAGACCACAAACGCCTCTGGCATTGTGGGCAGGTTTAGGGATTGAACTTGGCTCTCATGCTTGTACAGTGTGAGCGCCTCAATGACTGCGTTTCATTTGCAGCCTGAGAGAACTCTGTGGCAGAAGACTGCACATTTATCTGTCTGTCTGTCTGCATTTGAAAAGGCCTCTCTCTCTCTCTCTCTCTCTCTCTCTCTCTCTCTCTCTCTCTCTCATAGAATAGAGTTCACTCAGGGCATAGGGAGGGGAGTTGAGGGGTAGTAGAGGCAGAGAAAGGCGGAGGGGGGAGGAGAGTAGAGAAGTAGAGGCCGGCCATGAGCATGTGCGGGGGGGGGGGGGGGGGAGCAGAAGTAAAGCAAGATCAAGAGCTGACAAAGCTTCTTGCGTAGGACTTCTTTGAGATGTTTGGAGAGACTCCATTCTGCTCTGTTCCTCACTCTGCCTTTTGCATGACACTCCCCTCCAGTACAAGGCGTGAGTACCCATGTATGCAAGTTCTTTCTTCCAGGATTCAAGTTAAATTGTGGTGTGCTGTTGAAAGCTGGGCCCACAGGAGTGAGTTAAGTAGACGGCCCATCCTTAGCCATCTGCCTTCCCTTTGCAAGTGCAGGCCTCAGAAGAGCCATAGAGACCAACACACAGCCTGGGCTCCCCTGCACCAGGTGACTGCTCACGGGGAGTGACCGAAGACACAGGTGTGGCCCTCCTGAGTACTTCCTACTGTAGTGTCCCATTTCCTGATTTCCAATTAGGTCTTTGGCCATGTGAACGAATCTGCAGTCCCAGCGAGTGTTGAATCTAGATACATAGCGAAGTCCTTTGGTAAATGTTTCCTCAGATTCCATTTAGAATAAAACAACACAGTCCAGGGCAAATCTGAACTTAAATACTAACCGTCAAACTCAGAAGATCCAGAGAAATATAAGCTAGCTTATAAAGCAGGCTTGGCCTAGGGAGGAGGAAATGGAGTTAGAACGTGAGGAATGTGGTGTGTGGTGGTCAGAGCCTCCCTGAAGACAACTTGGGTCTGTCTCAGGCGGGTTTTCTCCACGATGCTTCCCCAAGGGCTGCAATGTCACCTACTCAGGGTTGTGAGATATAAACCAAGCCGATCTTTCTGGCAGTAATCTCTCTGCCCTAGCTTCAAGGTGGGAACAATTAGAAATTATTTTCAGCCAGGATTTTAATCAGAAGCCTTCCAGCATGGCTACAGAGAGCAGAGCTCTGGCTAGTGCCCCACCCAGGTCTCCTCCCTTGTCCAGGTCATGCCTTTGACCCAGACTCTGAATTGCACAGGGTATGTGTATAGGTGGCTCTTTGTCCATCCATGCTTCGTGCCCTACGGGCCTTCAGATCTAGTTTTCATGTCTTTTGGTTCTGATAGTTTGGCCTTTTGGTAATACTTCTTATTAATTTCCTACCTTAACCCCCGCCCCTTCTTTTTGGTGAAAGATAGGTGTTTTGGAATCACCTTGAATTTTCTCATATTTTTAAGTTCTTTGGAAGAGTACCTCAGTTTACCATTCTACTGTCTGGTTAGACTTTTTTCTGAACTTTAAAACCCAGTTATAATGTCTGTCAGTATCAGACCCTTGGCTGCTCGGGAGCTTCTCTATAAGGACTGGTGCAGACATCTGTTGTCTTTCTGGTGGGAGTGGTCCTTGTTCGGTCTTTGAGGACAGACTGGATTTACAGAAAGAGCTGTGAGGCTAAGTCTCATCTTTCTTCGTTCCCTACCCACTCAGTGCTACTGACCCAAGTACCTGTCTTTCTGCAAAGCACTGAAGAGCCCTGCTCTCTAGGACCCTTTAGGTGTTCCCTGCCCTCAGGGCCTAGGGTTGAACTTCTCGTGGATCCTGCTTTCTAAGCAGCCCTCTGTCTTAAGCCTCTGCGTTCACTCTGTCAGTGGGTCTTACTGGCATCTCTTCACCGAGCCTCTATGGGCTATACAGGGCATGGTGTTTTTCCCTCTGTATGTTCTGGGTGATGTTAAGCTCCTGCTCTTCTTCTACACTTCTTTGGAAAGGGACTGGCAAGCTTTACTCCAGCATCTGCTAATGGATGTATGTTCTTGGAGCAGCTCTTTCAAAGGCTGGCTAGGAGACAATTTTTCATGTTGAGTGTGTAGAGGGCACTGCCTTCAGAAGCTGACTGCTAAGCCAGCATGGCCACTTGGGTGATTGACACTGATGCCTGGGTCCTGGTGAACAATGTCTCGTGTCCGTGTCTAGTGGACACATGTCTAGTGTTGTCTCTAACATTTGTAGCACTTAGGTCTGGCCATGACCCTGCCGTTTAATATTAACTGAGCAGTTTGCAGCATCTCTGGGCTTTGATAGCTCATGACAGTAGGCAGAACTTGGAGGAATACAGAAGGGCTTTGAAAACAACTAACAATAACCTCCGGCATCCAAAGGGCTGTGGTCCCTCCCCTGTGCAGCCCTTCCCAACCAGTCTATGGAATGTTGGCAGGTGGGAGAAAGCCACAATTGGATCTTTTAGAATCTCGGTCTGACTGTTGGCCAGACAGCAGCTGAACAGTTTCGAGCATCTAGGGAAGGATGCCTCTTAGGGCAGATGTGAGGTGCCATCCAGTTGGGCCCCAGTAAGCACAGGTGCACTTGCAGGAGAATCAGCTCAGCCATGAGCAGGCCTTGCCTGGGTCCTCCGAGAAGCTATAGACTCACCTCCTCTTCTTGGCTCCACAGGGGCTGTTCAGAGCTCTGCCGGATCCCCATGGTGGAATACAAGCTGGACAGCGAGGGCACACCCTGTGAGTACAAGACGCCTTTTAGGAGGAACACCACGTGGCACCGTGTGCCCACCCCTGCCCTACAGCCAGTTTCCAGAGCCTCGCCTGCGCCTGGCACACCTGACCGACTACAGTGCCAGCCACTGCTGCAGCAGGTCCAGGCCGCCATCCCCCGGAGCACATCCTTTGATAGGAAGCTGCCCGATGGTACCAGGTAACACCACAGCCTTCCTTAGCTACTAACTGAGCAGCCTGGCTGGTTCTGAGATAGCTTTTTGTGAGTTTTGGCAAGCAAGGCAATGGGGTAGCCTCAGACACAGTGGTGCTGAGTCCAGCCTTGTCCTGGTATCAGAGAAGACGCTGTCTGCCCACCCGGGGCACAGCTTTTAAAGTTAAATCCAATAACACGAGAAGGTGATGAGAGCTCAGGCCACCTAACTTGCATAGGTTGTGTTTGAGAGCAAAAAACAGTTTATTCTGTGTATAGTTCCTGTCTAAACACTCATATGACCTACACCATAGAGATGTGTGCCTTTACTCTGGACAGCTGATCCCTGAGGGCTCTGATCTAGTAGACCTGTCAGTACACAGCAGGAGCCAGGATCTTACTTGCCTGTTGGGCTGTCCCCTGGGCCTCTCTGATCTACTTCCCTCATCTGGAAGATAAGAAGAAGCATGCAGACCCTGGCAGGACCTGCTAAAGACCACCCAGATCAGCATCATTAGAACCAGGGACGACACACCGTAAACCTATCAAATATTTACTAGAATTTTAAAAGTGTGTAGCCCTTCATGCCTCTTCTAGTTTATGCTCCCAGGAGGTGTAGCAATCTTTTAACTTAACATTAATCAAGTCATCTGGGCTCCAAGCCTCCCTACTTGAAGATCATGGTGTTTATAACACAGCCTTCCTGTGCCCAAGGCACAGACAGTAACACCTGGGGCAAGAGTCAGCAGAACCCCCCTTTATTAGGTAGAGTCTAGAGAATTACAGAGGAAACTAGAGTAACCCAGCAGCCAGAGGGATCCTGGCAAGCATTATCTCTATCAAGTGACTTTTCATAAATA
This sequence comes from Rhynchomys soricoides, assembly GCA_019843965.1. Lineage (NCBI taxonomy): Eukaryota > Metazoa > Chordata > Mammalia > Rodentia > Muridae > Rhynchomys > Rhynchomys soricoides. The sequence goes on from JADRCH010000135.1 coordinate 3,334,782, forward strand.
TTTGGAAAATGATCTGTAGAATTTACAGTCAGTAACTGTGTGAAAGTCAATGGCTTTGCCACATTACAGCTTTGCTCCTGCTGACTTGTGCACTGGCCCAGATGTGGCCTGTCCTAGGCTCTGTGTAACAGGCATGAGTGCTGCTCTCCTGACAATGCTCCGCCATGTGCCTGGTTTTCTATACTCTGGAGCTGTCATTGCGCCTTCGTCTTTAGACAGCAAATGTCCACTTGTCCACATCTCCTTCTTGTGATGAATTTCTGTCATAAAGCCCAGAAATCTTGGGCTTCACCAGCTCTCAGATTATCTATCTATGATTGGTTTCATTTCACATTGTGATGTGAACGGGCATAGGGAATTTGTTGTAAACAGCTCAAGTCAGACGGGTGGGCTGACTGGGACTGCGGTGTCCAAACCCTGCTGCTCTTCCCCTTTCAGAAGTTCTCCCAGCAACCAGTCATCATCCAGTGACCCAGGACCTGGTGGCAGCGGACCCTGGCGGCCACAAGTGGGCTACGATGGGTATGGCTCCTTTCTGCCTTTCTGTCTTCCCAGGGGAGCCTGTGTCTGTACCCGGGACTCATTCAAAGGCATTCCCATGTGTGAGGTGTATGCAAGGCCACCTGTAACAAGCACTTTTAGCAAGTGCAGAGTCGTCTGATTGAATCAGAGGCTCACAATGTAGCCTATATGCTAGTTTCTACCTCATGATAATTAATCCCCTGTGTCAGCCTCTCAAGGGCTGGAATGGCAGGTGTGTGCCACCATGCCCTGCTAGGAAACTCCATTTCTATGACAGTGTTCCCTGCTCTTCCCTGTTTTCTTTGTGACATGGAATGGACACAAAAGAGAAGATCTGAAGATTTTGTGGATGGGAACTCTCAGGAAGTTCCCCTGACTCAACCTACTAATAGGAGACAGCTTCCGAGAGCCAGAGAATGAGGTTATCATTGAAGCTTCTCCACTTCCTGTTGGAGAAGCAACATAGCGACCACCTTGGCCGGAGAGGCCTCCTTAGCAGGAGCCTTAGTGGTTTGTGTCATACCTCAGGGGTCAGCAGTATGGGTACATCTGGATACACACACACACACACACACTGGTGACTTCAATCCATCTATGGTGGTCAGCAGCTGGGCCCTTTTGTGAATAGAACACAGTCATGCGTGGAGGCCTCAAGTGGCATAGACAGAAAACTCCTGTCCATGGAAGACCCTGGCAATCATGGTATTGTCTTCAGGTGCAGAGCAGAGCTCAAGTCCAGGCATAATGTCCAATTTGGGCTTGGAAGTGGACACTATGCTTTTCACCTCAGATGGGAGACAGAATTGAAGCCGTGGTTAAACAAGGAGAGTGGTGCCTTGATTTGTTTTTGTATAAATGGCAACCTTGTGTGGTTTTAGATCTGCAGCATGGCTTCAGTCATGAGAATCAGGTTGCAACACAGACACCTTTTCTTCACTTCCTTTACTCCTGAGATGATGGTTTCCTTTTTCCAGTTTCCATAATGCAGGGCTATCTGGGCAGAGTCTAGACTGAGTTGGGTTTTCTTTTCTTTAAAAGCATTAGTTTTCAGATGTATCAGTGCCATGCGCATTAGTCAGAAGTGAGGCTGATCACTGTGCTCCACCAGAGCTGGACAACCTGTGGCCTCCATGCTGTGGGGTGTGTTTGTCTGTTGAAACCTGCTGTGTGTCAGCATCCTCTGCTCTGGAGAAATCAGCCAGGATACTGTGTTTCCACTGGCCAGGGAACTGTTTCTGAGGACAGTGTCAGCCCTGGAATGGCGGTGGCCTCTGTAGGACAGACACGTCAGCCATCTTCTGCCTGACCCGTGTCCTAAGAAGAGCTGGTGCTATTCCTTGTTTGCAGGTGCCCATCCCCCCTACTGCTGGAGCACCAGGGCCCCGGCTCTGTGGAGTGTGATGGACCCGGGGAGCATGAGGATCTCATGGAAGGAGGCAGGCTTCCAGGTAATCTGGGGACCCGCCCTCCAGGGCGCCCCTTGACCTGTGCTTTTCCCTGTCCCCGCTCTTTCACTTGGACAACCATAGTTGAGCTTCTGTGTGAGCCAGGTGAGAGGGCTTGGCTGGTTCTCCCAGCATAGGAGGTAGTGCCTGTGGGTGGCTGGTCGGTTCTGGGGTGACTGTGGTTGTAGTACTGCTTCAGGTGACTGATTATAACGCCTGGGAAAATCAGTCCCTCTGCGGGAGCTCGGCTGCCTCCTGTGCACGCGCTGGTAACCTGGGAAGTTGAAGTTATCTTGCTTGATTGTTCTAACCATCAGAACCGTTTTTCTTCCTCTTGCTCACACTGGAAATTGCGGGTTCAACTCTCTTTCCGTCACAGAAACCAAATGGCATGGCCCACCTTCCAAAGTCCTGAGCTCCTATAAGGAAAGAGCACTGCAGAGAGACGCAAGCTGCAAAGACTCCCCCAATAAGCTACCTCACGTAAGTCCTTTCTCTGCCTACGGCGATCGCACCTTTAGCAGGATCGATGTATGTCAGCATGTAGAGGGTGGCACGGCACAGCTGTCCACAGTGCTCACGAACATAGGGTGCAGCTCAGTACACAGTAAGACTACATATGGTGTTTCCATGCTTGAGAGTGTGGGGTACAGCCCAGCACACAGTATGGCAGCATGTGCCCACCTGTGGTGTTCCGTGCAGAGTAGGGCAGGGAGTGATCGAGAACATAAACACATTCCGGCACACAGTAGGTGGCACACCTGTGGCAGGGATCAGGCACCTGTTGTTTTCCACGCAGGACACTCATAAGAGGATAAAAAGAGAAAGGAAATGGGAAATTTGTTTTTATTTTCTCAGATTCCTGGTAAAGCCAACACGCACATCAGTCCGCCTAACCTTGCTGTCCAGGGTGATAGTGATGAGATCCTTGACCCCAGGTTTAGCTGGTCACTTAATGGGACAGTGCAGTAGTGGAAACTGAAATAGGTGTCTGACCAGAGGGGTTGCCGTGAGGTCCCTCTGCCGATATCACTGTCACTGAGATATCTGTAAGCACAGCAGCCGAGCAGCCTGCTGACGTCCACTGACGGCGCTTTCCTTGCTAATCCCACATGCCAACTTCTCTACCCCTTATCTCTATGAGGCGAGTCCTGTAGGAGAAACAGCTTTTGGTGAGCCCCTGTGCAAAGGAACTGCAGTTGGATGGTCTGAATATGTGCAGGTGAAAGAAACTTACAGACTCCTGGGTAACACGCTTCCTCCCCTTGGCACATCAGCAGTGAGCTTTGCCGTTTCTTCCTGCAGCCACGGCCTTGACCTGGCTTGAGCCACTTCCCAAGTCCACTCACGTCCGGGTCTACAGTCATCCAGAGTAGTTCTGTAGAGAAAGACAGGCTGTGGAGGGACCAGGTTGAAACCAGAGAAGCAAGGATTTGTGTAAGGGTCCAGTCAGATGGAGGAAAGAGAGAGCTGGCCAAGCCCCTAGGAAATGGCAGGAAATTTATAAATGTAAATTGCTGATCTCTTCCTTTACCTGACTTTTATATAGTTCCACATCTATAAAATCCTTCTCAGTGACATTTATGTGTTATACACCAGTGATTGACTAGATATAGGATGCTGAGCTCCTATCAGTGATGGGAGGAATCAGGAGACAGAACCTCTGCATGAGACCAGGCTGTGTGTTGAGGAGATGGCTTACTGGATAAAGTGCCTGATGTGTGAACTTGAGAGCCAGAGTTCAATCCCCAGCACCCTCTGAAAACCAGCTGTGGGTGTGCTTGTGTATGCCCAGCATGTGGGAGGCAGAAGCAGGCAGATCCCTGGTACCCAAAGGAACAAAACAAAGTGGGGCCTGATTGCTGGCGCGCGCACGCGCGCTCACACACACACACACACACACACACACACACACACACACACACACAC
>JADRCH010000135.1:3347390-3358249 GCA_019843965.1 Rhynchomys soricoides
TGGTGGTGGTGGTGGTGGTGGTGGTGGAGGTGGCGGTGGTGGTGACGATGTGGGGAAGCTGTATGGACTTGATTCCCTTCTTCCACCATAGGAGCCCTGGAATTGAGCTCATCTCATTAGGCTTGAACTTGGAGAAGGCAAGCCCTTCTCCTGCTAGGCCATCTCTCTAGCCCCTCTATAGCAAAGTGTAAAGCTCTGCTGTCTTTGACCCTATATCCAGAAAGCTGTCTACAATGGAGTCAATTAGTAACAGCTGGTGATGGTGTGGCAGAGTCTCTACGGTGTTAAAGCCAAGGGCAGCATCAGCCCCATGGTCAGAGAACATAAAAGCCAAAACACGTTACCTGGTTGTTTTGTGGGACTCTTGAGGTTTGGTGGGCAGGTTGGGGAGGGTACCCCATGTCTGTGGGAAAAAAAATAAGAAAAACTGAAGGTTTGGCATTGTTCAGAGAAGCCCGAGAAGCCCTGTGTTGTAGGTCTGAATCATGTGCTCTGCCATGGTGTAGGTGTGGCCCGTGAGTGACAGCTTATAGGAGAATGCACAGACTCTTAAACTTTGGGGAGGGGATGGCCTTACTTTAACTTTAAAGCTGTACATTTTCTTCTTGGGCTTTGGGGATCTGAAGTGTCTCTGAATTACTCAGAGATCTAACTGTATTTAAGTGCATTGCACCGATGGCATACACACAACCACAGTGAACTGCCACAGCTAAGAATGCTGGGTCTCCACACAGTGGCGTGTGTCTGTGCACATGTGCATGTGCACGCACGCATGTGCATGTGCATGTGTGTGTAGGCCAGAGACTAACCTTGAGTAATGTGCCTTGGTCTCTCCCCATTGTGATTTTTGGAGATAATGTCAGTCACTGGCCTGGAGTTTGCTAAGTCTAGACTGGCTGAGCATTGAGCCCAAGGATCTGCTTGTCTCTGTCTCTTCAGTGCCAAGCTGACCACTAATCTGACTTTTTTAAAATCTGGGTTCTGGGAGGTTGAATTCTCCCTGACTGAGCTATCCCCTCAGCTTCAGACGCTTCCTGGACTTCCATCTGACCACCAAGAGGCATCTTATAGGTAGACTGCAGCTCCTCTGAACCTGTGCTCTGGTTTATTCCATCAGGATGTATGGCGAGATCGACATCATGTCCACAGCTGCTCAGCACCCGGCAGTGGTGGGAGACCCTGTTTCGGAAACTCAACACGTCCTATCCAAAGATGACTTTCTGAAGTTGATGCTGCCTGACAGCCCCTTAGTGGAGGAGGGGAGACGGAAGGTGAGTGACCATGAAGACTTTGGTGTAACTCTGGTGCTCATGTGCTCCCCACAACCCTCCCTGTGGTCCCACCAACAGCCCAGTATAGAGTGGCCATCGCTGCTGTCACGGGTTTCAGGGTTTGGTTTGTTTATAGTACTGAGAATGGCACCTCAGGGCCTTGCACATTCTAGGCAAGAGCTGCAGCCCAGCCCTGGCCCTTACCAGTTCCTCCAGAAGACAAATGAGCTGAGGAGGCTAGGGTGGGGGGCATTGTTTTCTTGGAGTTTCTCTGAAAGCCAGGCAGGCTCCCCTTAGGTCTTGGCTCCAGCTGTGAGCTGTTACATGAGCTTGTGCAAGTGGGCCCTTGTGTGCTGATGTCATAAAGATGATTGCAGTAACAGTCCTTTTGGGTCAGGGCTATGCCAGGAAGTGACACACAGGAGCCTAGCATGGTGTTAGACACAGCTGGCCATCAAACCTCAGCCAGTGAGGGCACGGTGCTTAACTCACCCAGGACCTCCGGCCCAAGTCGTTCTGGGAGGCTGTCTGCTCCAGAAATGGATGGAGGTTGGTTGCAACCCCATCTATCAAGACTTGCATTCTGCCACACAGGGCTGCAGCTCTCAGTGACAGCCCTCCTCATGCTTGTGTAAACGGCGCTGTCTCAGGGAGGAATTCACATCTTTGCTTTGCTCCCCCCAAGTTTTCCTCCCTAAGCCTGATGACCTGAATTCTGGAGAAGAATAACTGCCCTCCACCAGGGTGCCTTGGCTGTATGTGCCCCTCACAGATGAATGAGTGTGACAAAGCAATGTTTAATGCAGAGGAATTAAAAGAGCCAAAATAAGTTGGGCCAATCACTTCTTTGTCAAGTAACCGAGACTCTGGTAGCAGACTGTTGAGCACACACTAGTTTTTGATTCTAGCCTTGTAACCCAGGCTTCTGTGGTTCCCTGGGAAAGTGAGGCATTGCCTGGGTGGCCATGAGCACCGGTCTGTGCATCTTACCACAGTTAGCTCCCTTGTGTTCCTGGAGCATCAGTGCCATCAAACACTGTGCCTGTCCCTGTCCACTGTGATCTAATCACCCACACTCAGCTCTAAAGAACTTGCTGGGGTGTGAACCTGGAATCCCGCCAGAATGTCTCACAAGGAGCCTTTTTTCAAAACTTGTATCAGATCCCGGTTAGGGAACTGTGTGTGCTTGGGTTCAAAGGCAGATGACTCCACAGCAAGCATCATCTCAGAATGGCTGAACTTGTGTTTAATATGTGTTTTTTCTTCAAAGACAAATTGCTTTCCCAGAACCAGTGAGCTTTGCAGCTCATACACACACCTCTTGTATTCTTCACTGGAAAGGTCGGACAGAATGAGTAGAACACGGGCAATAGCAGGGTCTTAAGCCTCCTTGCCACATCCAGAAGTGCTAATGGCCACTTCTGTGTGTGTTAGAAACACCATGGGTGTGAGACAGTTGTAGTTCAGTGCCAGGGAAGCTGCAGGTTCCGTCAGGTCTGACGGCTCTTGGCTGGAATTGTTTTAGTGCGTCCGAGATTTAACAGTGATGTCAGTGCCTTCCTTACGTTACTTACCCTACTTTTATGATTGTGTGATTAAAATAAAAACTAAGAGGAGAAAGGGGATTTATTTAACCTTGCAGTTTCAGATTACTATCCATAAATGTGTGAAAAGCGAGGCAGGACCCTCAAACCGATGGCTTACAGCACCCCAGACAAGGACAGAGAAGTGGGCAGATGTGGGCTTGCTTTCTTGTGCTCAGCTCAACTTCTCCACTCTACTGCACACAGTTCAGAAGTCCATGCCTAGGGAATGGTACCGCCCGCAGTGGGCTGAGTCATCCCACATCACTTAGCTTAAGACAGCCTCCACATACGTGCCACAGACATTTGAGACACTCTTCTGAGGTAGCCCTAGAGTTATGTCAGTTGACAAGGCTAACCCTTGCAATGGGTTTGTCCCATTAACTGTAATACAATTTCCAGCAATTATACAGACTTCTACAACTGGTAATTTTTAAGTGGACAGCAGGATTTACTGTATTTAAATTACTTCTCTTGAGTGCATTTATATGGCTCTGGAAATGTCAGCGTTCAGAATTAGTTTTGTTATTTAGACTCCATAGGACCTCCCTGCTGTCAATTGGTGCATATGGTGAATATCAGTTGCCTGAAATGATGACCTTGTGTATTTCTAGGAGCACTGGCCTCTCTACAGTTCCGTTTAACATTTCAGAATTAATAAAGCCATACCTGTCTAATCTGTACTAGTATTTCACAAAATGTCAGAGGAGGGAACTCTGAAATCCAGGCATGGTCCAGGAGCCTTCCTGCATGCTTGGCTTTCCTGAACCAGCAGAAAACTTGAGAAAGCCATAGCACAGGCAGCCGACTCTAACTGCATGTTTATCGTGGGTGTTTGGTTTTGTTTTGAGATGGTCTTGGTATGGTAGCCAAGACTGGCTCTTTACTTGCCATGTAACCCAAGATGGCCTTGACCTCTCAGCAGTCCCCTGCCTCAGCTTCCCACATATCACATTGTTAGTGTCCCTGCCTTTATGACCCCTAGTTTTCGTTCTACGGGAACCTGTCTCCACGGAGGTCACTGTACCGAACATTGTCTGATGAGAGTGTGTGCAGCAACCGGAGGGGCTCTTCCTTCGCCAGCTCTCGAAGCTCCATCTTGGACCAGGCCCTGCCCAACGACATTCTGTTCAGCACGACTCCACCCTACCACAGTACACTGCCTCCAAGAACCCACCCTGCACCCAGCATGGGGAGCTTACGGAGTAAGTACAGGCTACGTGGGAGGACTCATGTGATACTGGAGTTGGAGCCAGGTGTATACATGGGACGAGATGTCAACTGTTTGGCACCATTTCTCGGCCTTCTAAGTTGTTTCAAAGTAGCAGACTTCAGGGTTTACATTAGACATTATTATCAGTACTGTTTTTACTTTCTCTCTGAAGGAAGCAACGTGTAGAGTCTGTAACCTTTTCAAAGAGGAGCATTGGCATAAGGTGGCTTTCTAAGCTGTGCCAAGCAGTCTAGCCCTCCTTTTCGTGGTTTTGGTAGCAGGTGGTGGGAGACTCAGCTACAGCTTTATGGCTGTCTGCATATCACCTCTATGTCCCTGTGTCCCAGCTCACATCACACCGTAGTCACAGGTCAGTCTGATGATTGCCAGATCAAATTTAAAAACTATACGTTTTAGTGTCCTGTATATCTGTGTGCCAGCACATACACACACACACACACACACACACACACACACACACACACACGCATGCACATATATGTGTAGAGACAGGGTCTTTCACTGAACCCGGAGTTTACCATCTCAGCTAGCCTGGCTGGCCATCAGTTCCTTGGGGTCTACTTGTCTCCCCTGCTAGCACTGTGGTTACAGGCATGCACCAGCACACTTGGTTTTTCATGGGTACTGGGGACCCAAGCTAAGGTCCTCATGTTTGCACAGCCAGCATTTACCCACGGAGCCATCTCTGCAGCCCAAGTGTGTAAGTTTCTATGCCCGGCCTCCATTCCTGTTGCACAGAAAGCATGGCAGTTTAACTATAAATTTAGATTCAGGTTTTTTTTTAAACTTCATCATAGAAAGAACTATCTTTAGAACCAATTAAATTTCTACAGTATATATAAACATCCAGGTGATCTGACATAAGGCTTCTAGTAATGTTTAATAAACTGGGGTAAACCTCATCTCGTGCAGTGCTTAGTGTGGAACATGGCACCCTGCCTGTTATAAAGCCTCGGAGTTTCTCAATAGCAAGACGAAAGCTCAGACAGACATGTCTGTTCCCCACGTTCTGTCGAGTGTTGGTGAAGCCACCCCCCGAACCCCCCACTGCCTCTTTTGAGACAAGGTCTTGCGTAGCTCAGAATGGCCACCAAGTGTCTCCTGAGAGCTTTTGGGAAGCTCCTAAAGTTGTTTTGTGCTCTTGTTAGTTTTCCATTTCCCACAGTTCAAGTGTGACTAACCCTTGGGTTCTGTGTTGCCAGGGTTTCTATACAGCCCTTCTCTTGTTCCCGTGAGAGACATAGTGTCTTAGCTTCAGTTTCTTAAAATAAACAGTGATGCTGATGATGGGGGTAAACTCTGCTTCTCAGACACTAGGTTCTTACAAGGACCAAGCAGAAAATACTATAGTTTTCATGTGTTCCCTGCTCCTGGGAGACTCCCTAAGTGTGAGGTCCTCCATCCCGACCCCACCCCAAGCAACACAGCACATTGGTTTGGAGCTCAGTGGTGCAGCTTTGCCATCCAGGCCATCCAGGCCCGCAGTCCCTGCCTTCAGTTCCACACTGTACATGTCTGACAGACGGTAACACCGGCCTGACAGACGATAACACAGGTCTGACAGACAGTAACACAGGTCTGCCTCCACAGTGTTGTACAGAGCAGTTTATTGCCCTAGAAAGCTAGTTTCTTGAATCTCCCTCCTATCATCCACCTGTGGCGAGCCCTGCTGTCACTGTCGCTGCAGTGCCCAGGTGCTGGAGTATTCACGCTGCCCTTTCCTAGCAGCAGTTGAGGCAACTCTAAGCCTTTCTCTGAATCTTTTCAGAACTGTCCACAGCCCACAGAGGAAAGAAGCAGATGCCCTGGTCCCTGTGGCTTTCCTCTTGGGGCCCTTGCTCTTGGGTGCATTCCCGCCTCCTGGAGCCTGACACTGCTCAGATGCCACTCAGGGGTACAAGTAGGAACTACAATGTGTAATTGTATGTAAATTAGAAACCTTGAAATAACATGTAGGGACTTATCTCCCCCGCCAAACCTCTGAGTCCCTTCCTGCCACATCCCCATGAACCTTAAGCATCAGGGATCCAGGTGGAAGATTCTAGTTCCTAGTCCACAACCACCTCAGGAGCTATGACAGTTTCCATCTGTCCCCCAAATCCATTCACCCTGTGCCCTCCTGGCTGTTCCACAGATGCCCAAGGGGACACAGCCCTCTGAGAATGTGGCCGCAGACTGAGTTGCTACAGTGTAAAGCCTGATCCGTGGGAGAAAGTGCCTGGGAATACCTCTTAATAAGACCTAAATATTGTGTCACATGAAGACTTGGAATGTCCTTGTGACGTCTTCTAGCTTGGGTAGCTATTTTCATTAAACTAATTCAAACTTTTGACATTGGAAGACAACATTGTCACCTGTGAAGCTCAGGTTCAAGAGCCATACAGTTGCTGTCAGGGTGGCCCCTCACCATTTATAACAATACCAATAAAGTCAGACAGTCAGGACAGTGGAGTGACACTAGGAATCCACAAGACTGGTGTCCAGACATAGAGAGTGTGTTGGGTGGGCAGCAGGGCCTACACACTAGCCACACCTCCAAAATCTAGGTTCTTGTGCAATATAACCAAGGATGGTCAAGCAAAGAAATTGCCTGGTTCTGTCCAGGTTAAGCTGAACATTGTCCACGTGTACGCTTAAGTGCATTCAGGCCAGCCATGCCCATCTGTTCTCACCTCCTCAGGGCCCCCAGGAAGTGACCATTTTGTATATCTCTCTTCTGACCTGAGCATTAGATAGCATAGGCCTTCTTGTCTCCGTGCGGCCCCACATGCTATCCTAAGAGTCAGTCTAGTGCTGCCATATGCTCTGTGACTGTGCCTAGGGAGCTGGTGGCCAGGGAGCTAGTCAGTGCTGTCACCAGCTGGCCACTTTCTTCCTGAGTCTCCTGAGGCGTCCCAAGGCTTTAGAGAGTTAGGTTTGAAAGGGTAGCTGTGGGTAGCCCTAGCAAAGGAGTCTTTTCTGGAAGCCTTTAAGCCGGGAAAACAGAACAGGAAGAGTATGTGACATCACAGGCAGAGCAATGTCTCCTTTATAGACAGTGTTCATCTACCAGTGCTGGCTCCACAGGGGTCCTTGCTGGTTTCACTGTCCTCTGTCATGGCAACTGCACTTGCTGGCTTCCCAGTATAGAGCCCAGTAATGCTAGCAGAAGAGTTCATGTCAGTTAAAGACATGTAACAGACTTGCTGGTTTGAAACTTTGGACAAAAATTAATTTTAAAAGGCGGATTCTAATTACCTCATTTCTACTCAGTGGAAGAAAAAAAAATGTTAAGTGTGCCTGATTGTGATTATTGGAAAAGACACAGTTGCCTCCTGGGTTGTCTGAGAGACTGCCACAGCCTGAGGCTCTCCCTGCTCAGGTCAAGCCTCAGGCGGAGGTTCAAATCTACCTAGACTCTGCCCTAGCTTTTATGCCAGTAGTCTGTCAAGCATCTGCCAGCTCCCCCTTGTCACTCGGATCTCAACCAAGTGTCACCTCCTTAGACAGGACTCTGGCTTACAGCACATCTCCTAGCCTGTCTTCTGCAGAAGCCCTGTCTGTCTGTCTCCTAGTGACAAAGCCTCAGAGCTGAGCCCCAGCTCTGTCTCAGCTGTCCCACTGCCATGATAGGATGGAGCAGTCACTGTCTAAAGACATCACAGGAGACTCTAGCTGGAGGGGACTTCTCACAGTCTCCTCTCCCTTGTTCCTCAGTGTCGATCTGCAAAGTCCCCTGTACAGCGCAGGGGACACTGACACTGAGCAGCTTTCCGTGCTGTATTCAACCCTTGTTCCCTGAATGTCTGAAAGTGGGAGGAGGTGAGGGTGTCTGCACTTGCCTCTGGAGGAGGTGAGGGTGTCTGCGCTTGCCTCTGGTTATGCAGGGTACCTCCCAAATTCCCAGTGCCACGTAGTGGTGAGTGCCCTGGTGCGCTCCTGTGAGCAGACCCCGGGGCTGGCCAAGGTGCACCTGTCTGCATATTTAGTCAGTATACCTAGAAACTCACACTGGCCTCTCTGCTCCAACATTCTTATTTGTGCCTCACCTCAGAAACAGAGCTTGACTTATTTAGCCCAAGTCTGCCAACTGGTTGCTTCACTGAGTGGCAGTTGTGGGGATGATCTTTCCACAGGACAATGGTAACTGCATCCCACTTTCTAAATTAGAACCGACCACTGTCCCTTCCCTTCCCACACAGGCCTCCATCCTTCCTTTGCTATGCCACCAGCCACTGACCTCCTTTCCCTAGCACTGGCTAATGGCCCTTCCGTTGTACCCCAGAGAAGGCCTCAGAGAAGGGACCCAAAAATCATGAGTGTTTTCTCTCCCAGCTCCTGCTCTGTCCTTACTGCTGACTTAGCACTTGACAGGGGCAGTGTATGCATGAGTTAGTGTACAGAGGTAGAGAGGGGCTTCAGAGTATTCCCTCACAGGAGAGACTGGCAGGCATCACCACATCTCAGCATGGTTGCCTGGAAACAGCCCTGTCTGGTTGGTGTCACTGTCACTGTCACTGTGAGAGGTCTGCTCACCCTGCAGTTGTGGAGTGGGAGCAGACTGTGGGTGTCCTTCAAGGCCACTTGTGCAAATGCTGCCTGTCCCATTCCAGATGCTGGCACCTCACAGCGCCCCAGAAGGATAGAGGCGCAGAAATCACAGGTGCATTTGCTTAATTACGCCCCTGAACTTAATTGCAGGTTCAGCCAGCCAGGTGGCCATTACTTTGATTGGTCTCATTAGTCAGATGCAGCCACAAGCAGCTGCATGCAATGCTCTGGGCAGGTTCAGAAAAGGCACGTTGACAGTGTCCGGTCAGGCCCTTTCAGAATTTATTCTCAGATGCGTAACGAGTTCTTAACAATGAGTGTTATTAATGACCTAAGCACTTACAGACAAAAGGATGCTGGGAAAACTCTTGGCTGAAGGAGAGCTGCATTTCAGGAAGTGAGGGATGGCTGGAGGTTTCTGGTGAGGCAGCGGAAGGACTGTCCTGTGGAATCAGGAAAGCAGCCACTTCTGTGCACAGGTCCTGAGGAGGCTTCCTTTCTCTTTCCAGTCTATTAATTGAAGCAGGCTCACTGCACTGGATGAGAAGAGGCCCTTGTGCTGTCTGAGATGTTTACCATTCTCCTTTGCAAACCTTGTTTCTCAGACTTTGTAAATCATCAGGAAAGAGATGGTTGCCAGCTGTGTCAAGGCAGCGAGGCTGAGGCACTTTTTAAAAGGGAACAGCTACCCTGAGAAAACAGGAGCTTGTCTCAGGTACACAGATTTCGGTAATTCCAGAAGCTTCTGCAAGAGAGTGGATGGATGCTCCACAAAGCTCCATGCTAACCCCCTTGCTTGCTTTCCAGCGCCTAGTTGGCCTGCTTGTGACAAAGTTCTGTCTCTTTGGGGTGATAGCATCTCAAGAGTCCCTATTTTAGCATGTCATGTTTTGTACTGGGCTACTTTGTGAGAGTGGATGATAGTAACTGTGCTGTAACCAACTCTGGGGACTGTGATGTTCATGCCATGACTGAGTCGGGACATGCTCTCCACGCTGACTCTGACCCTGGATGGATCAGCAGTGCTGGTGCTGTGACTGACCTGTTCTCTGGGAACGATGGTGCCTATTCAGGAACTGATGGACTAAAGGATCACAGAATAACAGACTCTACATAGGGACCAATGGTACTCAGGCTGTGACCGACTGATTGTGATGGTGGTGGTACCCATGCTTTGACTGGCTGACTGGCTGTGAGGATGTTGACTAATGAAATGATAGGTTGACTGACTCCAGATAGACACTGTGGAGCTTATATGGGACTGACTATGTGTCAATGGCACAGTAAAGCTGTGACCCACTGACTGTGGGTCACACTGCTCATGCTGTGACTGACTGTGTAGACAGTGACTGATGGATTGAGAGACTAGTTGTCTACGTGGGGGATTGCGCTGCTGTTGTTACTGTACATGTGGATCTATGGTCCCATGCTGTGACTGACTGACTAATAGACTGTCAGACTCTGGGATGGTAGCACCCATGCTGTGACTCTGGTGGAGACAGGCTGACTGACTTACACTCTGATTTTGTTTCTACTTAGATGAGTTCTGGTTCTCTGACGGGTCCTTATCAGACAAGTCCAAGTGTGCAGATCCTGGCCTGATGCCGCTGCCAGACACAGCTGCAGGGTTAGACTGGTCCCACCTCGTGGATGCTGCACGAGCATTTGAAGGTAAAGATTCACCCACACCCAGGGTCCTTCTGTGTGCCCAGGGAACAGGCTCCTGCAGGACCTGCACTGCAGCTTAGGAGCATGTCTGTGTACTGCATCATCTGGCAAATGCTGAGTGCTTTGCCCAGCTTTGAAAATGACAGGAGGGTAGCATCCAAAGGTGGCCGGTCACTTGATGAGCTCTTGGCTGAATCCCTAAATTCTGCTCCACACACCAACTGCCACCTGACAGGAAGCCCCTTTTCTTCCTTAGCTCCATTTCCCTGTGGGAAAAGCAGACATGCTTGCCTAGCTCATACTGTCTCTGTCCTTGAAGCACACCAAAGTGACATGGGAGGGAACCCACTAGAGGCCAGAGCTTCTGAGTTTAACACAGATGGCTCCAGCAGGTTTCTCTATCTGTGTGAGTCTTGGCTCCTTCTAAGCCTATGGTCAGTGGGCCACTGTGGATCAGTTATGCCTGTGGTCAATGGGCTGCCGTGGGTCAGTTGAGCCTGTGGTCAGTGGGCTGCCGTGGGTCAGTTTGAGCCTGTGGTCAGTGGGCTGTGATGGGTCAGTTGAGCCTGTGGT